>LPNX010428719.1:383636-555538 GCA_001517045.1 Pseudotsuga menziesii | reverse complement strand
AGATCTTGTTGTGACATAAAAATGTAGGTTCCATACTACGTGCATAACGAAACTATGGATAAGTTAAATGATTGGGAATCGTTTGGAAGAGCTGAAAAGCCTGGACTATACAAAAATACCCATAATGCATAAAAGATTTACGTGGTAATGTGGCTATTTCTTATCCATGCATTGGATTGTTAAAAGGCTGAGGACAAACCCTAGCTCGCCATTCTCTCGTCGCCTTCAGGCTTTCCTTTCCCTCTGCTGCAAAAGCTCCCAAGCACCGTCGTTACCCTGTTCTATAGCAGCCTCCCCAAATGTTGTTTCTCCTTGGATGTGCGTTCTTTACCTGTTAAGAGGTGTTGTGGTCACTCTATCTGGTGTTTACGAGGGTATTGATAATGTCCTCAGGGTTTACTCCTTCACCAAATTAAAGTCTGAACCCTTTGACTGTAACTTCCTTCATCCTTCGTGAGTGATTAGGTATTGTTTTCTCGGGTCAACATTGGGATAAATGCTACGCTGTTAACTCTTTCTCCCTTCTGCAGATGGTTTTCCTGCTTGCCTTCTTGGTGGATGCACTGTTTGATGATAGTCACGCTTTAACACAAATTTTTGGTAAGAGGACTGTTAAATCTTATCCTATTTCGTTGATTTATTTTTAAAGTAAATAAAAGAAGTCATTTCTAACAGAGTTTAAATGTATTCTTCTTAATACAGGTCGACCCCTTCCTCTGCTTGGCTGCGTGAGATTTCAACAGCAGTTTGAGGTTATGGGTAAGCCTGGTTTTTAACCATGGCTGTTCCTCTTTACTTGGTTCATCCGGAACAAAAAGGGTTATGCTGTCATGAACTGCTTCCTTTAGGGTTTTTGTTTATTTATTACTTCGTACTATGGCTTATTCTCATAGATATAAGAGACCCTTGAGCTGCATGCAGGCGCTCTAGCTCTAGCCGTCATTGTACATTAAAACTGTGTTTTTTTTTTTTTTTAACTTTGTAGAAGCCGTGGCTTCAGTATAAATATCAAGTTGAGAGATAACTTGGAATACGAGCTTGGAAAACCCTCGATTCCTTTTTTTTTCAGTTGGTGTTACATACTTACAGGGTTTTAAAACCCTAATTTAATATATATATGAGTTGTTAAACAGCCTCTTTTGTTTTCTGGTGCTTAAAATGTCTTAACTGCAAATTATTTAATTCTTTGTTTACCTGCATTAATATAATCATGCTCTGTGAGCGTGGCTGTAAAAGAAATATTTCTATGATCTTGGAAAATTATCTTAGGTTAATAATATAACTGTAAATTATTTAGATAATTTGTATTAAATAGATCCACTTGATAGGACGAGCAGACTGTGGCTCTATTTACTTGATTTAAATTTATAGTGAAGTACTTTGAGTAACTAAAAGTTACTCCCCTTTTAAGTACAAAAATTTATATGTAATCTAGTAGTACTAAAATTATCTATATTACCCATTCACACTGTTCCTGTACTTAGTATTTTTAACTTGCATAATATGTCTATTTAGTACATAAATATACAGAATATTGTTGTTTTTGTACTCATAGATACTTAGTTATTTTTAATTGAGAGTGTTGGTATTGTTATTGTATAACTATTACCTTGCAACTTATAATGAATTGTATTTTATTACAGGAAGTAATGTATCTGTTATGCATAGCCCTTTTGCATAAATCCCACTTACTGGTGATATTATAATATATTACATTGTTTTCATTTAATAATACTCTATAGGACTGTGCTATAAATGTTGTAATTATCAACTGTATTTTGATTAGTTATGAACATAAGATAAATTATTATTTATCTACTGTGTTCTTACATCCTCTATATTCTATAATATTTCTTTTTAAAAAAAATAACCAATTAACAATTATAACAAGTTTGTTTTTTTTACTCAATAATATTTTTAAGAATTATAGCTACAGTTACATATTCTGTTTAGAAATAACTAGATAAATCAGAATATAAGTGAATAACCTATGTACACTTATATATGTTCTTTTGTAAGAGAATCCTACTAAGAACTGAGATACCTGTAGAATGAATTTGAAATCTAACTATTCTGTCCTTTCATTAAATTCTGAAATAAAACAGTCATTAAGATTTGAAAAGAAATAAACTGTAAATCTATAAAACACTTAGGTTACTGAGAGTAACTAAAAATCAAGAACTGTACAGATAATACTACTCTCATTCCAAGATAATTCCTCTGCAAAATAACATAGTGAAACTACTCTATAATTTTACTATCATTCTTTCTTATATTATCATCATATTATCCTTCTATAATTCTACCCTTGTGCTGGAGTACGGTCTGGTTAACCTAGATGTGGAAAAACACAGTGGGTCTTTATTTTTCATCAACAGATTCAATCACTGATATACTGAAACATTTACATTATTAAACTAACTAACTCTTCTGTCATATAATATAAGCATAACATTCATCCATTCACACTCATTAAAACAACATAGTTAAGTGACAGAACCTGTTTAAATTGGGACAACAACAACAATGGGAGGTTGTTCCTCCCTACCAACTCCTGGAGAGTGCTCAAACAGCGACTCCTCAGGACCCCTGAGCTTGCTCTGGTCTCCCTGGATGGAACTAGGTGCAGCAAAGTCAAATACCAGTCTTCAAACTCAGTATTAATCCAGAACTTATCAATAAGTTCTCCCAGCTAACAAGCTATAATAAACCAAGTTACTGCAGCAATCCTCTAAGAACAACTTCCTTACTGTTTTCCCTCTTTCCTCAATGAATTTCCTGATTAACATTCACCTGAATGAATTCTCTCTGGAAAATATCTGAGCAGCCTTAGCTCTCTTCATTGAGTACTTTTAAAATATTGCCTAGGTCTTTTTGGGTTAGTTGTCATTTAATGAGCCACCTGCTCTGATCCCACTTCCTTGGGGGATCATGACCCCAAATATAGGGAAGTTGCCACCTGCAACTTAGGAAGTGTTTGAGGATGTTGCCACTTGTCTTTTGCCCTCCACCTAGTTCCATCCACCAGTTTGACAAGTAACCTCTTTTTAACAGCTCTCCCATGCTATTGTCTCCACAATTTATTTATTAAAAATAAAATATTCTGAATTACACTCCACTTCTGTTGACTCTGCTGAGTCATCAATTCCTACTTAGCATTAAATTTAACATAATGTCTCAGGAATATAATTAAATAATTTACATTATTTTACAAAATTGGGGTATGTGACAGGTTTTATTTGCACTTGGCTTGTGGCCTGTCCGTAGCTCCATTTTGCCTTCCCTGTTGCCTGTCACTATTGTACGAAGCTAAGGCTTTGTTGCTGTTGGTTGTGCTCTGTCGTTGTTGTAGGTTTTGGAGATTTGTATGCACACTTTGCAGTTGGTGATAGTCCTGTCGCTAGACTATTCATTACTCTTTATTAAGGTAAATATTTGGTTTTCTTTTCAGCATAGAAGACTCACAGTAAGTTATTTTTACAGTAGGGTTTCTCCATGCAGGAACTTGTGGCTACGCTTGCAACCCGTAACGAAGATAATGTTGGCTATCTTTGAGGGCTTGTGGCTCCAATCTGGTAAGCCCTGGGTTCAACAAATGGGTTCTTACCCTGCTTGCAACAGGTTGTCGATGGTGAAACCCCGAGCTTGGAAGCTTGTCCAGTTTCACCATTAGTTATATGATTTTCTTGTTTTAAAAAATGTAGTTGGTTCTACTCTGTTTACAAACCCTCACTATGTCATTGGGTTGTCTCAGCCTTGAGCTGGGTGTTGTAATTAGTTTAAGTTTCTAGCCTTACGGCTTGTCAATGTAATACATTAGTTGTTAAAAATATTTTCTTCGAGCTCAGACTCTTTTTTTTGCAGTGATAATGTATAATGTGACTCTGTGTATGTTAGGGTTTTCCCTAACCAACTGTTAATAAAGAATTTTACTGTCTATTATATTTTGTAAATAGATTATTGTTTTTAATTAAGACTAACCCAGTCATAGTGTATAATTTATAAAATTAACCTACCTGTTCAAAAAGAACAAACTAGGGTTTTCCTGAATGAAACCCTTGTCTAATTTAATTTTTCAATTTATTTTTTTAATAGGTTCTGTTACTTATTAATTTTTGTTTTATTTAGTATTACAGATGTGTTTTGATAATTTTAAGTTGTATCTATACATTTGTCTTTTCATTTGTCCTTGAAAGGACTGTAAACAGTCTATAGTAGTTTAATGGCTTACAAATATAATAATCCAAATAAATGGATTCTAGCTTAAATGTTTTTATTTGTAAAGATTAAATTTGGTTTAGGGTTTTGACCATGTAGATTTACCTTTACAGGTATAAACCTGTTTGATAATTATAAAACAGTTCTTTACATAGATGGATATTTATTTTTATATTAGTTATTAATCATATTCTCATTGCTTTTGGTTACTAAACTGATAGATAGAATTTACTCAGAGTTCTTTTGGCAAAGATAAACATAGATTTTGTAACTTAGTTTTCTCTTTATAAGTTAAGTACTTTTCATATAACCCTATTTAGTTTATATTAATTATTAGTCTTAAATGAATTGATATTATTAAAATAAACTAAATGATTAGTAGTTTGTTTCTTTACTGAACTGAATGTAAAGTAATTCGACTATGATTTTTCTGTTGCATTGCAATCAGTTACTAAGTGAACACAAAGAAATATAACATATCATAGCACGGTTTAACCTCCATAATAATTTAACTTGAATACAATTAATCTACTATCTGTAAATACACAGTCTATCTACGAGGATATTTTCTTAACATATTAATCCTTCTACCTGTACTAGATTACTACTATTTCTTTTCCAATATATTTACATAAATAAGCTGGTAAAAACAATAAATATAGATAACCATATCATTATTCTTTTTAATAATAACCTACATACTGAAATAAATTACTCTGCTAACTACAAAATGCAGAACCATATCTATTCTATTCAGTCCCTTAACATATTCTTTCATCTACAGTAAATACTCTATCTGTGCTGGAGTACGGCCTAGTCCTTCCAAGTGTGGAAAAACACAGACTATAATTATTTTCTATTCTGACAATTTACAAACTGAATATTTAACATTCATTTAACAGTCAGACTCAGATTTATCTATCTAAAAAAGTAAAACAAAATAATGTAGAACCTGATTAGGATAGACAACAATAGCGTTAGGAGGTCGTTCCTCCCTACCAAACTCTCGGAGAGCGCTCAGACAACGCTTCCTCGGGACCCCCGAGCCTATTCCTGGTCTTCTTGGCTGAGAACTGGTGGAGCATGAAAATAGTAGACTGGTCCAATAACTCAGTAAAACACCCTGCACTCAGCAGTAAGATCTTTCAGTTTAAAAGATGCACTAGATCACTCAGCAGTTATCCCCTCAAACTCTTTCCACAATTCCCTTTCATTGAATTTCTCTGAAGTACATTCACCTGAATGATCACTTCTCTAGAATGAGCAGCCTCAACTCTCTTCAATGGCCATTTTTATAAATATTTCCTAGGTCTTTTGGGTCAGTTTTCATTAATTGAGCCACCTACTCTGATTCCATTTTCTTGGGGAATCATGACCCCAAATGTAGGGAGGTTGCCACCTGCAACAGTTGGAAGTGGTTTGAAGATGCTGCCACATGTCTGTTTGCTCTCCACCCAGTCTCCTCCACCAATTTGACTAGTAAACACTCTTTTAACAGCTCTCCTAAGCTGTTGTCTCTTCCTTTATTTATTTATAATAAAAATATTTAGAATTACATTAAATATCCGTGACTCTGCTGAGTCATCAATTACAACTTAGCATAAAATTTAACATATTGTCCTCAAATAAAATCAAATAATATAATTTTTTTTTTGCAAAATTGGGGCATGTGACATACACATCCCCTTAGAACATAACATCGCCCTCGATGTTATTTATTCTTCGTCCTCAAAATTCCCCTGGAACAGAATTGGATATGCATCCCACATACTACTTTCCAATTCCCAGGTGGCTTCTTCTGGACTAAGGTGCTTCCATTGCACCTTCACCTAACCAATGGTGCGGTTCCAAAGTGTGATCTCCCTCTGCCCGAGGATACATTCCTGTTCCACTAGAAAATCTCCTTCTGGTTCCACCTGTACATCATTCCAATTAACAACACGAGTAGCATCATGAACATATTTCTGTAATACAAAAATGTGAAAAACATTATGTACTCTTAAATTTGGTGGTAATGCTAATTGATAAGCTACTTGTCCAATCCTAGACAGTATTTCAAATGGACCACAGTAACGAGGTGCTAGTTTTGAAAAACTTCCCAATCTCAGAGAGCTCTTTTTGGGCCTCACCTTGATGAACATATGTTCACCTACCTGAAACTCCTTTGGAGTTCTTTTAAGGTCTACTTGAATTTTCTGTCGATCCTGCACAACTTTCAGATTACCTTGTACTTGCTTTACAATTTCTTCCATTTCCTTTAATAGTTCAAGACCTAATACTAATCTATCCACCAGATTATTCCAAGAGATAGGAGTATTACATTTCCTTCCATACAAAATTTCGAAAGGACTAAATCTGGCTGATGCCTGATAATTATTATTATAAGAAAATTCTACCAGATGCAAATAATCCTCCCATTTACCTGGATGGTCTTTCACATACATTCTTAATAAATCTTCCAATACTTGGTTTACTCTTTCAGTTTGTCCATCTGTTTGAGGATGGAACGAAGTACTAAAATTTAATTTAGTGTTTAATCCTTTAAACAGAGATTTCCAAAAGTTACCTGTAAATTTAGGATCCCTATCTGATATTATAACTTTCGGTATTCCATGTAGTCGTAAAATCTATTTTAGAAATATATCAGCTATGTTTGTAGCTTTATACGTAGTTTTAACATGTATAAAGTGAGTTGCTTTACTTAACTTATCGACCACTACCATGATAGAATCATTTAGATTCTGATTTTTAGGCATTCCAGTAATAAAATCAAGACTAATTATCTCCCATTTCCAGCTAGGAATGGGCAATGATTGAAGTAATCCAGCTGGGTGTTGATGTTCAGTTTTCACCTGCTGACATTCAAAACAGCTGGCGATATACTCTGCTAATTCAGTCTTCATATTTGGCCAAAAATATTTTTTTCTTAACATAGTTATAGTCTTTTGATAGCCTAGATGACCTGAACATGGAGTTTTATGGATTTCGTCCAAAATTAACAACTTAACTTTAGGTACGTTAGGTACATACATTCTGTCTTTATACAGTAAAAATTCTTTTGCATTCAAACTGTACCCTTTACTTAAGCTTTTTGTTGGATTTTCTTTCGTTTTAGCTTGTAAGTTTTGGTAAATTTCATCTTGCTCTATCCCTGCTTTAAGCTGTTCATCCAGATCTATTGTATAAATGTTGATAACTGCTGTGAAATTCAGCCTTGCATTCCTACTTAATGCATCAACAACTTTATTTTCTTTACCTTTAATGTGCTGAGTTTCGAAATCATACTCACTTAGAAAATCTAGCCACTTAGCTTGTCTGGCATTTAGATTAGGCTGATCTAACATATATTTTAGTCCTTTATTATCAGTCATTAAAATAAATTTTCTGCCAATTAGGTGATGTCGCCACATCTTTAGAGCATGTATAACAGCAGCTAATTCGAGATCATAAGTTGCATAATTCTTTTCATGAATTTTTAATTTCCTAGACTCATAGGAAATAACATGTCCTTCTTGAGTCAGAACACCGCCTAACCCATCATTGCAGGCGTCATTGCACACTACAAATTCTTTATTTGGATCCGCTATTCTTAAAATAGGTGCACTGGTTAATAAAGTTTTTAACTTTTTAAAGCTTTCCTCGCATTTTTGGTTCCAATCAAATTTCTTTCCTTTCTTCTGCAAAGAAGTTATCAGATTCGCAATTCTCAAAAAACCTTCAATGAACCTCCAGTAATTCCCATGAAGGATCGAACATCAGTTACATCCTCAGGAACCAGCCAATCTTCGATTGCCTTTATCTTTTCGGGATTTACCGAAATCCCTTCCTTAGTCACTACATGACCTAAGTACTGAATCTTATCTTTGAAGAAATCGCATTTAGTAAACTTTGCAAAGAGTTGATGATCTCGTAACTCTTGCAAAACAATTTTTAAATGCTCTTTATGTTCTTCTTCAGTTTTTGAATAGATTAATATATCGTTGATAATCACGACTATAAACTTATCTAGATACTTATGCATAACGCTGTTCATTAAACACATAAAAATAGCTGGGACATTAGTAAGCCCAAATGGCATGACGACAAACTCGTAATGACCATATCGAGTTCTAAAGGCTATTTTAAAGATGTCTTCATCTTTAATCCTAACTTGATGATATCCAGACCTTAAATCAATTTTTGAAAACATCGTGGCTCCACGTAGTTGATCAAATATATCATCTATGTGGGGCAACGGGTATTTATTTTTAATAGTCATCTTATTCAACTGACGGTGATCTATGCAAAGTCGCATGGTTCTGTCCTTTTTCTTAACGACGATGACAGGTGCCCCCCAGGAAGACACACTAGGTCGAATATACTTTTTATCAATAAGTTATTTTGATTGTGACTTTAATTCATTAAGTTCAAGTATGTTCATTCGATAAGGGGCCTTTGAGCTAGGTACTGCACCAGGTACCAGCTCAATGGTAAAATCCAATTCCCTTTTCGGAGGTAGTCTCGGAATTTCTTTCGAAAATACATCAGCATACTCTCTTAAAACGGGTATGTCCTCCAATTTTAATTTATCTGTCTTATTTAAATTCTCCTCATAAGTTATTATTACTGCATAAGCTTTACAACCCTTCCTAACAACTCTCTTAAGCTGCAGAGTAGAAATATTCCTTATGGTGGTTTTTCTAGGGATTCCTTTTACACTTACTGGTTTTCCATCACTGTTTATACACGTAAAGGTTTTATCATAACAATTTAAAATTACCCTATGTTGTTCTAACCAATCCATACCGATGAGCAAGTCATACGAACCAAGAGGTAATACATTAAGCTTTACAATAGTTTCAAATTGATCCATAACTACTGCACATTCTTTTACAAAACGTGTTACCTTCCTTTTAGCACCAGTGGCTAACTGAACTAACCAAGAATTTTCAAATTTTTCAACATGTAACTTACATTTTTCTACCATTTTAGGTGAAATATAACTGAGACTAGCTCCTGGATCAATTAAAATAGTTACAGGGGTTTGGTTTATCATACCTTCTACTTCCACCATGGAAGTTTGATATTCTGCTTGTCGATTCTCCAACGCTGCATTGATTCTGGGCATAGTCCTCGCTAACTGTCCAACAGTCATCTCCTCCTGTATAGTATGGATATTACTGACATTCTTTTTTCGATTAGGACAAAATAAGGCATAATGTCGTCCAATACACTCCCAGCACTTTATAGGTTCTTTGCGTTCAAAGTTCTTGGTGTAACTACCATGGTTATTAGTAAATTCTTTACCCTTGGAATTATTCTGATTGCTTGGTGAATTATTCTTATTCCCTTGGAAATTCTTGTTAGGTAAATTTTTGGCCTTATTGTTTTTAGAATTCCTGTTGGGCACAAATTCTTTCTTCTTTTGATCATAATGGTTATTATTCTTCTTGACCTTCTAGTTGGCCATGCTTTCCTTCTTTCGATTCTGTTCATAACAGAAGTTGGATTTCCTCATAGCTTCTTCCAAAGTCTTTGGATTGTCATACTCAATCATGTCCTTAATATGATAAGGTAGACAGCTGAGGAATCGTTGTACCTTTGGTTTTTCATCTACAAGTTATGGCACATACCTAAGAAGACTTAAAAACTTGTTGTTTAGATCTTTCATAGTCATTGATCCTAGTTTAAGCTCATAGAATTCTTTTGCTCTCTCTTCATAGTATTGTTCGGACAAAAATTTCTTTTTAAAATACCTCTTGAAGGTACTCCAATTTACGTTCTTCTCTTTTATTCCTTTCACTCTCTTCAAGTCTTGCCACCAAATGTCAGCCTTTCATGAAAAATTGTAGATAGCCATTCTAGCCTTTAATTGGTTAGAATAGTTATAAATCTGGAAGTACTTCATCACAGATAACCAGGATTCCGCTTCCTCCCCCTTCTCAATCTCTCCATTGAATGTTGGTGGTTTAATCTTTTTAAACTCCCCAGAAATTTCCTCATAGGGTTTATATTTTCTCTTTTTAGTATAATGATTGTCATCACTACTTTCACTAGTAGAATGAAAATTTCGTTGTTCACCAAACACCTCTGAGGATGAGCTACTTTCATTTTTAGTCTCTTTAATCTTTTTATTTTTATGTTGATGAATTGTATCTTCTGAATCAGCTCTTTTACCCCTACCCTCAGTTTGAAATATTTCTGTTAGGATCTAATTTAGCTCCTCCTGAGCTTTCAAAATCCTTTCATTCTCTCATTTAACTGATTCCATTTTAGATTTTAAATCGTTTACTGTTTGTAACAGTTCCAAGGAATTAGTGGTTAGGTTTTCTGGTATAGGATCTCTTGGTAAGTTTTCTGGTTTAGTAAATGGTGTTTCCTTTTTCGCATATTCCTCCAGCCTTTCCATACCTATTGTTAAACTTTAGAAACAATTTCTCTGATTGAATAACATTTCAAAAAAATACATTAGCAAAACAATTCAAAATCATTGTTTCATAAAAGCCAGTTGGGCTTCAGCAAGGCCTAGTTTTTGAACCTTGTGCTCTGAAACCACATGTCAAAACCCCAAATTTTCACAAAAATTTAAAATTTTGAGATAACATAAAATGTTGATTATGCGGTTTACTAACAGCTAATGGTTAGTGGAAAATGAAACAGTCCAACGATTAGTATTACACATTTTCAAATTACGTTAACTAAAGCAGCTTCTTTTTCGTAACATAAACAAGATTTACTTGCATACTGTTTTCTTTCAGTTTACTAATGAGTCTACTTTATGGCAAGTAGGTGGAATCTAACTTTGAATCCTGGGCTTACTTAGCATTTATGCTAATGCAGACAAATTGCTGGTTCTTACAGGTTCACAGGTACGATCGAATAAGTAGACATTTTAAAATCATAAAGTATCAAGAAGTGTTTCTGTTTGCAAAATAATATGCTAGTACAATAAGCTGATAATTTTCAAGCAAATTCAATGAGGTAAGGTAGTTTATCTTTTCTAGTTTTTCTTGTAAGCAGAGTTTAGATAAACGAGTTTCTTTCTTTATCAAGCTTAGCGACACCAAAGATACGTGACTGTGAACTCTAAGCTCGTAATATTTGTCACAAATTCATTTATATTTTAACATGCTTAACTTGCAAATGTTATACTTATTCGTACTATTTGTTTTTATTCTTGGAATAGCTTTTATCAATACTGATAGTAAAGATTCTCAGAAGAATATACGATTTTATTTTATTTTTAACTTACTAGTTATGGTAAGTATTAACTTGTTACCTATTTGTACAAACCAATTGCTCACTGACAGGTTATCAGCTTCCTCATCAACGTCGTAACTACATGTACTATTGTAATCACATACAATATCGTAGTCTTTACTAAAGTACCATACTGATCGTTATTTACATTCTATAGGGAAACTTACTGCCTATAAAACTCCTTGATATTATAAGCTTGATTATTGTAAAAATAACTGCATCGTTTCACATGGAATATTGTTTGCCCTTACTTCCTAAATCAATATCGTTCCCATGATCATAGACTTGAGTAAGGTTATTCCATTGTAATTTTTATTATTACCATAATGCCTCTCTTACATTAAGTTTCTTTCTATAGTAACTATTTGGTAAATATTTCTACTATGATCAAAATTCTACCCTATGCTAAGTACAGGTTATTGTGATCAATCACCAACTATCTTGTCCAATATAAACAATTATAGTAAGTTACTAGTATTGACAGGCCGAGAAGAAACTAGTGTTTATGAAAGTTTAAACCAACATCAAACTTGGTAAAAGTCATGTTTATACTCCATTATTATGTTATTTAACTCCATACATTATAACCATCCAAGTTGTTGGTTTATAAGTGATAAGTTTGGATTATAAAACTTGCATACTTAACATTATTTTGCAAGTATATAAGCCTACTTGTTGTAAGCATGATCAATTTCGGGATTAACCAAAAGCTTAAGTGGTTATCACCTTTCACTAGGTCAATGTTAACATATTATTGTTTTACCCAAATGCCAAAATCGAGCTATCAAACATTATGATAAAAATTACATATGATTAACGATGTGATATGTATATGCATATATCATAGTTCATGCAAAGTTGATACAAATCATTGTTTTAAATAATTCAGATGATTGAAACTGTAGGTGGAATTTGGAATCGACCCACGCATGGTTGGAAATATTTGAGGGCACGTGGTCACCTCATGTTCGTGTATTGGAGATATAAAACTCTTGCAACCCTAAACGCTTTGTCATTCTCCCTTCGAAGTTCATGCTGGCCTTCGGGCTGCTCTGCAAGGTTTCATGGTGGCCGTGAGTGTTCTCCCTGTTCTAGCTTGCTCCAAAGCTTGGGTTTAACGTTGTTGTAGTCTTTAGTGTTTGGTCTTGTTGCCAACCTTCATAGCTGTGGGTTTTTACTCTACAAGATTTTGTTGGTTTTGTTTGCACTTGACTTGCAGCCTATCTGTAGCTCCATTTTTCCTTCTCCGTGGCCTGTCACTGCTATGCGAAGCTAAGGCTTTGTTGCTATTGGTTGTGCTCCATCGTTGTCGTAGGGTTCGGAGATTTGTATGCACACTTTGCAGTTGGTGACAGTCCCATCGCTAGACTGGTCGTTACTCTTTATTAAGGTAAATATTTGGTTTTCTTTTCAGCATAGAAGACTCACATTAAGTTATTTTTACAGTAGGGTTTTTAATAGTGAAAGAGTTTTGAAACTAACAAACACCATCGTATTCTCCGTGTAGGAACTTGTGGCTATGCTTACAACCCGTAACGAAGATAATGTTGGCTGTCTTCGAGGGCTTGTGGCTCCAATTCGGTAAGCCCTGGGTTCAACGAATGGGTTCTTACCCTGCTTGCAATAGGTTGTTGATGGTGAAACCCCGAGCTTGGAAGCTTGTCCAATTTCTCCTTTAGTTATATGATTTTCTTGTTTTAAAAAATGTAGTTGGTTCTACTATGTTTACAAACCCTCGCTATGTCATTGGGTTGTCTCAACCTTCAGCTGGGTGTTGTAATTAGTTTAAGTTTCTAGCCTTACGGCCTGTCAATGTAATACATTGGTTTTTAAAAATATTTTCTTCGAGCTCAGACTCTTTTTTTTTGCAGTGATAATGTATAATGTGACTCTGTGTATGTTAGGGTTTTCCCTAACCGACTGTTAATAAAGAATTTTACTGTCTATTATATTTTGTAAATAGATTATTGTTTTTAATTAAGACTGTAACCCAGTCATAGTGTATAATTTATAAAATTAACCTAATTCAGAAAGAACAAACTAGGGTTTTCCTGAATGAAACCCTTGTATAATTTAATTTTTCAATTTATTTTTTTAATAGGTTCTGTTACTTATTAATTTTTGTTTTATTTAGTATTACAGATGTGTTGTGATAATTTGAATTTGTATCTGTACATTTGTCTTTTCATTTGTCCTTAAAAGGATTGTAAACAATCTATAGTAGTTTAATGGCTTACTAATATAATAATCCAAATAATTGGATTCTAGTTTAAATGTTTTTATTTGTAAAGATTAAATTTGGTTTAGGGTTTCGACCCTGTAGATTTACCTTTACACGTATCAACCTGTTTGATAATTATAAAATAGTTCTTTACATAGATAGATATTTATTTTTATATTAGTTATTAATCATATTCTCATTGCTTTTAGTTACTAAACTGACAGATAGAATTTACTCAGAGTTCTTTGCAAAGATAAGCATAAATTTTGTAACTTAGTTTGCTCTTTATAAGTTAAGTACTTTTAATATAACCCTATTTAGTTTATATTAATTGTTAGTCTTAAATGAATTGATATTATTAAAATAAACTAAATGATTAGTAGTTTGTTTCTTTACTGAACTGAATGTAAACATTGTAATTCGACTGTGATTTTTCTACTGCATTGCAATCAGTTACTAAGTGAACACAAAGAAATATAACCTATCATAGCATGGTTTAACCTCCATAATAATTTAACTTGAATAAAATTAATCTACTGTCTGTAAATATACAGTCTATCTACTAGGATATTTTCTTAACATATTAATCCTTCTACCTGTACTAGATTATTGCTATTTCTTTTCCAATATATTTACATAAATAAGCTGGTTAAAACAATAAACATAGATAACCAGATCATTATTCTTTTTAATAATAACCTACATACTGAAATAAATTACTCTGCTAACTATGAAATGTAGAACCATATATATTCTATTCAGTCTCTTAACATATTCTTTCGTCTACTGTAAATACTCTATCTATGTTGGAGTACGACCTAGTCCTTCCAGGTGTGGAAAAACACAGACTAGAATTATTTTCCATTCTAACAATTTACAAACTAAATATTTAACATTCATTTAACAGTCAGACTCAGATTCATCTATCTAAAATAGTAAAACAAATTAATGTAGAACTTGATTAGGATAGACAACAACAGCGTTAGGAGGCCGTTCCTCCCTACCAAACTCCTAGAAAGCACTCAAACAACGCTTCCTCAGGACCCCCGAGCCTGTTCTTGGTCTTCTTGGCTGAGAACTAGTGGAGCATGCAAACAGTAGACTGTTCCAATAACTCAGTAAAACACCCTGCACTCAGCAGTAAGATCTTTCAGCTTAAAAGCTGCACTAGATCACTCAGTAGTTATCCCCTCAAACTCTTTCCACAATTCCCTTCCATTGAATTTCTCTGAAGTACATTCACCTGAATGATCACTTCTCTAGAATGAGCAGCCTCAGCTCTCTTCAATGGGCATTTTTATAAAGATTTCCTAGGTCTTTTCGGCCAGTTTTCATTAATTGAGCCACCTGCTCTGATTCCACTTTCTTGGGGAATCATGACCCCAAATGTAGGGAGGTTGCCACCTGCAACAGTTGGAAGTGGTTTGAGGATGCTTCCACATGTTTGTTTTCTCTCCACCTAATCTCCTCCACCAATTTGACCAGTAAACACTCTTTTAATAGCTCTCCTAAGTTGTTGTCTCTTCCTTTATTTATTTATAATAAAAATATTTAGAATTACATTAAATATCCTTGACTCTGTTGAGTCATCAATTACAACTTAGTATAAAATTTAACATATTGTCCTCAAATAAAATAAAATAATATAATATTGTTTTTGCAAAATTGGGGCATGTGACAATATGATTCTTGTGACACTACCAATGGTCCAAGGACAAAAATTGATGTCTCAAACATGCTTTTATATTTCATGATACACGCATAGGGATCAAAAACATACAAACAATGTAAATAAAATATTTATCCCACAAGTAAATGTGGATTCCATTACAAGGTTTGGTAGGATAAGGGATTGGTATTAGGGCCCTAAGCATGGCCTAAGGACAATTACTAGCATATTTGGTACAACCATGCTACATTTTCTTAATATATGAATATAATACTATATAGGAGGTTTTTACAAATAAAAAACTAAAACCTTAATCATTTATCATCTATTTAGGTACTAGCAATGAAAAGGAAAATAATTCATGCAAATAGTCCATTCATAATTATGAGTGGCTTGAATGTTAACAACATTGTCACCATTTGGAATGATATCACGAAACCCAAAGGTGGGACATATGACCATGAGCCCTTACAATACCTTTTAGGCCCTAGTGGTTATCCTTATACCATGGTTGGTGAACTAATATCAATATACGGTGTGTCAAACCTATTAATGGTGAATAATTTCTACTAGCAAGGAGAAGGTGAATAATTCATGCAAATAGGCCATTCATAATTATGAGTGGCTTGAATGTTAACAACATTGTCACAACTATCCGTGAGATGTAGAACAATTGGTGTCTGGGTATGGTTAAGATGTCCCCTAAGCTGAAAGGTCGTCAGTTCTAATCCTGCAGATACCAAAAATCCAACCATGTTAAGGGTTGATGCAGTCTAGGCCGGGTGCGATCCCCGACTAATTTTGATGACTTAGATGCCCCTAGTTCATGGTAACTTAGCCAATGTAAAACCTGCTAGTCAGGGGGGTTCCACCACTTTGCCAAAAAAAAACATTGTCACCACTTATAATGATAGCATGAAATCCAAAGGTGGGACATATGATCATGAGCCATGGAAATAACTTTTAGGCCCTAGTAATTATCCTTAGAACATGGTCAGGGAACTAATATTAATATATGGTGTTCCAAACCTATTATTGGTGTAAACATTACACTTTTGGGGTGAATATTCCACTTACAAGGCTTGTGTTATGGTCTCATACCCTATGCATCACCCATGACCCATAAAAGCATCTTTTAGTACCTAAGGCATTGTTTTTTATCCTTGGACCATGGGTTGTGTCTCCAGAACCATCTATTGTGGAAAACCTTGTAATCGTTCCCATATGACTATGGTCAAGGCCTTGAGACACAACCTTGTGAACAAAATATCCTAATGACGTATGTATCCCTTTTTATGGTTAAAGATCCCCTCTAAATGGCATGTGTAGTGGTTTAAGACCTATTTTTGTCTAATGAGCCTTAAAAGATTCATTTAATTCATATGTCCCTTTTTTTTTCTCACTTGAATATAGTCATGATCTTAGGATCCATCCGTAGTACGTAAAACCTCATATAGGCACCCACTCAAAGATCAAAGATCGATTTTAAAGGACCTATGTGTTGTTTTAAGGCCACATTCATGGATTGAATCCTACCATACTTGAGGCATTTTATTTCCTTCTCTTACCATGATCAAGACCTTGAGACCCATCCTTGTGCATAAAAACTCCTAATGGCACCCATATCCCAATCAAAGGCCAAACATCCCCTCTAAAGGGACTATATAATGGTTCAAGGACTCGTTCATTATTAATGATCCTTAAAATATTCATTTAGGTCCTAAGACACTTTATTTTCTCCCATGACCATGGCCAATGTCTCGAGACTCATCCGTTGTGCATACAAATTTCTAACCTTACCTACTCATATCTCATTTAGAGGCCAAAGTTTCCATCTATAGTGTTTTTTTGGTGTTAGGGTCCCACCTGAACTCCCTTTCTTTAATATTTAGTCATGTTATGTATGCGTCCATAACCTTTGAATAAGGTTGAGTAGTTAGTAGTAGACTATTAATGTGAAAAAGGGTCTCTTTATTTATTAAAGCCTACTAAGTAGTTGGTGCTCATTAAATATTGACGAAGTTAAGTAGTTATGGTTTTGGGATATTGAAATCCTATTTAAAGAGCCAAGAAGTTATGGATTATTTTGTCAAGAATTATTGTATTGTATCTCTACTCAAGTGAAAGGTCTCCCAACCTTAAGAGTCATGTGAACATTGCTTCCTTAATGAGCCTTAAAATCTTCATTTAGGTCCCAAGACACTTTATTTTCTCCCATGAACATGGCTAATGTATTGAGACTCATCAGTTGTGCATACAAATTTCTAACCTTACCTACTCATATTTCATTTAGAGGCCAAAGTTTCCATCTATAGGTTTTTTTGGTATTAGAGTCGCACCCTAACTCCATTTCTTTAATATTTAGTCATGTTATGTATGTGTCCATAACATTTGAATAAGGTTGAGTAGTTAGTAGTAGACTATTAATGTGAAAAAGGGTCTCTCTATTTATTAAGGCATACTAAGTAGTTGTTGCTCATTAAATATTAACCAAGTTAAGTAGTTAGGGTTTCGGGATATTGAAATCTTATTTAAAGAGCAAGAAACTATGGATTGTTTTGTCAAGAATTATTGTATTGGATCTCTACTCAAGTGGAAGGTGTTCCAACCTTAAGAGTCATGTGAACATTACTTCCATAATTGATTCTCATAATATAAGGCTTATTTTTCCACCATTTATCTATTCAATTGTCTAATGTTTCTTGTTATGCACTATAAATTATGATTTATAGTATCTTAAATCTCTATATGCCATGTGTTGTTTTAATTTTCATGGTTAAAGAACACAACAAGTGGTATCATAGCACTTTCTTGAGCTGGAACACCCCAAAAATTCACAATTTTTTGTAAGATAGAGACATGTTCTGACATCTTTAAGTAACACAAAGATCTGTTGCTCAAGGAATAAACCTACGATTGGGAAAGCATACACATAGAGAATACAGTTTGTAGTTAGTCACATTAATTGGACATCAATGTAACCTCTATTGGTACCCCTTTAAATAGTGTCACATTAGACAACACTTGTATACATAAAAAATCTCATTTCCACATACTCCCTTGGTATATCACAAGTCCCTTTAGCCGCCTAAAACTAGTTGTAGATAATCCTATCAATCATCTTGTTTCTAAAGTGAGACCAAGCATAACACTTGGGAATATTACTCTCCCATACCTAGGTGGTCAAGTACTATGGCTAATGGCAGGGTTAATCCTCCTTAGTTAGCACCCTAAGATATTGGACCAAGTACTATTATTGGATCGCACATATATATCATAGATATATAACACATAATAATCCCTCATCCTTAGGACCTAGAAACCCTAAGTCATATTTTCAATTGATGAAATACCTCCATATTTGCATCCAACTGAAATTTGGGCATTATGTTAGTGATGTTACACTATTCTATATGATTAGCTAGAAAAAATACTACATCTTTGCATCCAAAAGAAATTTGAAAATTTTGTTGGTGTAGTAATATTCCACTAGGATTAATACTACCATTGGGATAAAAACAAACGTATGGGACTTGCTGACACCCTTGTGGAGACCTATCTCAAAATAATCCTTGCAATGTGTTGAGTGTGTTGGTATATATCTCTCACAACCCTTTTTTGGGTGGACATGCCATTACCATAATTAGTATACATATCAAAATAATCCTTTTTATCTCCTGGTCATTTTGAGATAAGTTAGTATTCATCCTTTTCCAGTGATAAGTGGTCCCATGGTACGCACCCATAGCCATAAAAACATGGATGAACAAACCAAGGGTCTGCCTCAAGACAATCCAAAATTGGCATATTGAAGTATGCAGTTGACTAGATCACCATCAATGTAGATAACTAGCAGCAAGTGTTTGATGACATCAATCAACACATGGGGATAACACCTAAACAAGATGCTCTCACCCTCGAAACATTTGTCAATGAAGGATAGGGATCTCACAATATTTTCCCTAAAACTCAACCTTCATCGTTTCTTGATAACAATTCATGACACCCCTTTCCAAAGGTTGACATGCACAAATTTGATGGTTCTGATCCCTCAAGTTGGGTTACCCAAATGGAACACTATTTTTATCTCCATGGTATTCAAGATGATCTCCAAAATTTTAAACTAGGGTCTTATATTTAGACTTAGAACATTGGCAATGGTGCCAGTTGTATAAGAAATATTATTGTCATTATCTTCCTTGGAGACAATTTTTGAAAATCCTTCATGATAATTTTAAATGGAATACTCACTACCTAGAAAGGCTAACCAAATTACACTAGACCAACACAGTTTTGGACTATATTACACCATTTGAGAAATTAGAAACCCACACAGAGGGTCTCACTGATTCTTTTTTCAGGGAATGCTTCATTAATTTCCTCAAAGAGGGAATCCACTCACATGTCCTTATACAGTGACCCACAACATGGTTAAAATCTTGTGATAGAGATAGAGAATTTGAAATGTTGATAAATGTCCAACCTAACACACCTTCATTTCCCGCTCGCACTATGCCTCCCATGGATCCTTTTCCCATTAATTCCAACATGCAACCACTATGAATCCAAAATTTATCTCCCAATGTGTTGGGTGAACGTTGATGCTCTGGAATTTTCTATAACTGTGATGAAAAATAATTCTCATGGAATAAATGAAAATAATATGAATTATTCCAAATTGTTGTCTCCTCCCATGAGCACCCCAAATACTAAAAAATCCAATAGCACACCCAAACAAGAAGTGTAGGATCTTGTTCAACCTATGAAAAATGATAACACACTACTAGACCTTAGGGATGAACCTGAAATCTCACTCCATTCCTTATCAATATGTTGGAACTAAAGGTTATGCATATTCATCACACCTATGTATATTCTAGAGATAGTCAGTTGAAAGACGCTAGTCGACTAGTGAAGCAGTTGACTGGAGGCTCCATTGAGTGGTCGATCGATTGGTTGAATGAATGGTCAAAGAGGCAGTAGTCGATTTGCCTAGTCAATGGGACATTGAAGATTTCATGGAAATAGTTAGAATTGATGATCAATATTTATGGACCAGTACATCCTTACTTTAACGAATTATGTTACATCTAGAGACTATACAAGAATGACCATATAGGTTGAAATGATCAGAGTATGAATATTATGATGTTGATTGCTTGTGAGATAATGCATTATGATGTTATGATCATATTGCATTATGTTTAAGTGTTGTAAATGATGTCTTTAGACACCACCCCTTTGTTAGGATTTATAATATTCCCTTGACCAAACTGTCTATTATATTATTTTAGCCTAACTTAGGAGTCTTTTATTAATTATTGGGCCCACTAGTACCATTGGGTGAACTTGGCCTAATGGGGCCACATGTACCAGCCACTAGAGTGTGGGGAACACCAATAGAGGCTAACTGAGACTGACTGCACTTGCATGCATTAGTTTAGGTGCCTCCTAGGCAAATCCCTACATTTTAGGATCCACCGGGAGTCCCGACACCAAGCTCCTTCAGTTACTTGGAGTTGGTAACTAGTAAGCTTAATTATTCTTTAGTTACATTTAGTTAGTTCACTTTTAGTTCAGTTAGCACTAGTTATGCATGGTTGCATGTGGGAAGGCGCCTTTTATCACCTACCACTTGCAGTTAGACTAGTTAGACTGATTATAACTTATTGTTTGACTGGATTAGACATCTGGAGTTAAACACTTGGACTCCGATAGTGATTTAGACATCTTTAGTTAGCCACATAGTAAGATACAGTCACATCTATTTGGTAGATTCGAATTCATCCCTAATGATTCGAATTATTTCCTATGTAACACTATTGTAACACCGGATTATGTAATGAATATAATACTGTAATTCTCTGAGAAATACTTGTCTGTTTCTTGTGAGATTTGATTTGTTCAATTTGTATAATTCATTCCTATTCACTGCATCAATAATTTGGACTCGTTTCTTGATTATCTAAATGGCACAACAATTCTAACATGGTATCAGAGCCATCTCAAGAAAGCTTCAAGTCTGTCTACTCTCCATTGAACACCAAAAGCAGTTGGGTTTCCACAGAAGTCCTGAAAAGAGTGCCTCGCTTCCTCTGAATTGATTCATAGTGGCAGTGCGGGCATGGCAGACCTTGAGAAAGTGTTCATGTCGAGAGGGAAGGATTGATTCTAACATATTTCGAATGATCTTGGTTTTGCAATGAAATTTATATAGGTGCTACGTAGCTTGTGTGAAGATATTGTCTTTTCCAACAGGACAATTATGGATTCTCAACGTTCTACACCTTGGATCCTAACACCCTTAAATTATGTTGATTGGAGGGAATATATGCAATTGTCCTTACGCAACAAAGGTGACTTCAGGATAATACTTGGAAGGGAGGTCGATCCCCATCATCCAGCAGAGAAACACAAGTTTTTTGAACCGCTTAGATGAAGCTTTCGGTTATCTATGTACTCACATATATAGAGATATCCTCTTTCACCTTGAAGGTTTGAGGACTCCTAAGGAATCTTGGGAGAATATTGAAGTCTTGTTTGGCAAGCAAGATGAGCTTCAGGGACACATTCTAGAGAACGAGTTGATAGCCTTACATCCCAACAATTTCGAGACTGTGTAGCAGTTCTTTACTAAATTCAAGTCTCTTGCACTTTAATGCAGATAGTGCGGAATATAAAGAAAGGATGAGAAGCATGTGCTCTCCATACTCAACAAACTAGGCTCTAATTATTATGTATTTGTCTCAATATTCCATTTAGGGAGAGCTTCCATTCCTAATTGGAAGATTTCCTCACTTGATTCCTTTGTCGAGTCCTTAATACAGGAGCAAGAGAAGTTGGTCCAGATGGGAGTCATCAAGACTTCCAAAGATCAATCTCTCCTAGTGACAGACTCTAACAAAGTGCAAGCTAAAGGGAATTCTAATGGGAAGGAGCATAAAGCAGTTGATTCTAAGCCTAAAGAGAATTAGAAGACTTTTGAAGGAGCTTTGGGCTCTAAGAAGAAGAAGAAGTTCAAAAAGAAGATGTGTCCCTATTGTATGAGGGGTTTTCATCCATAAGACTCTTGTATTAAGAAGCAAGTTGACCAGTTGAATTCCCTCCTCAAGCAGAATAACATTGCTCTCCCACAAATAGAAAATAATCTTGATGAAGGACCACAGACAAAAGATGATGAAATGTGCCATGCCTTGAAGTCTAACCTGACTCAGTCAACAACATATTTGATTGATTTTGGAGAATCCAACCACATGGTTTCCTCCAAAGAATATTTCTCTACCCTCACACTATCAAAAGGGCCTAATATTCACATGGGAGATTATTCCCAAATTCCAGCAGAAGGAAGAGGCTTAACCAAAGCCAAGCATGGTGAGTTCAAAAAAGTTCTCTATGTGCCCTCCCTTGTAGCTAATTTGTTTTTTTTTTATTAGATGACCCATATAGGCTCTCCCAAGAGAGTTACATTCGACTCAGAATCAATTGAGATCACAGAAAAAGCTATTGGACAGCTCATAGCGAAAGGCATTGCAAATCATTCTACTAAAGCTTATGAGTTCTCACATTTTTTACCTATCTCACCTCCTACAGCTTTATTGTCTCATGCTAACAACACCAATAATATTTTGCATGAGAGATTTGGCCATCTCAATTTCAAATATCTCCAGCAACTCCACAATGATAAAATCGTTGAAGGTTTTCCTCTCATCCAAACTTCCGATGGAATATGTTCTGGTTGCTTGGTAGGTAAGCATACAAGGAAGAGGTATGAAGTTGGGAAGGTACATAGAGCTGCATCTATACTTGATTTGATACATAGTGATGTGGTTGGACCTATGCCCACAAAATCCATTAATGGCAGGTATTTACTCACCTTTATTGATGATTGTTCTAGGTTTTGCTGGATCTACTTTATGAAACAAAAATCATAATTTTTTGAGATTTTTAAAGTTTTTAAAGCTATGGTTGAGAATAGTTTCAATAAGAAGATCAAGTCCATCATATCTGATAAAGGAGGAGAGTACATCAAAAGAGACTTTCATTATTTCCATGAATTGGAGGGGATTCTAATGGAACACTCAGTTCCATACACACCACAACAAAATGGTGTGGCTGAGAGGAAGAATAGATCACTGTAGGAGATGGAAACATGCCTTCTCCATGGTAAGAATCTATCTCCTTCTCTTTGGGAAGAAGTTGTAAAATGTGCTTCATATTTGCAAAACAGAGTGCCTCATAAATTAGTGGTTGGGGCCACTCCATTCGAAGCATTGCATGGGTATAAGCCCAATGTCTCTCATTTGAGAGTTTTTGGTTCCAAATCTTGGGCTAGAATATCACTTGAAAAGAGGAAGGCCTTCCAAGCCCAAAGTAGTGAATGCATTCTATTGGGATATGCAGAAGATGGAAAAGCATATAAGTTGATGGAGGTTACAACTAGGAAATGCTTCATTGAGCGGAGTGTTCAGTTTGAAGAAGATCAGTTGTATTATGGGCCACCATCCAAAGCACAAGAATGTATAAACATTATTCCTCCTGTTTTTTATGATGATTATTTGTTACATGTTTTAGATTCAGATGAAGATGATCAAGACCAGCATGATCATGTTATTGAGGCTAAACCTCATGAGATTCTAGATCCAGATCCAACACCCAATCCAAACCAAAGGCATAAGCCTATATGGGATCCAAATCTCATTGATGCAGATGGGGATGGTGTTGGAAATCCAGAAGGCAGAAGGAGAACTAGGTCCCAGTATCAGAATGAGCATGAGATTTTTAAAGTTTTAAAAGCTATGGCTGAGAATAGTTTCAGTAATAAAATCAAGTCCATAATATATGATAAAGGAGGAGAGTACATCAAAAGAGACTTTCAGTATTACTATGAATCAGAGGGGATTCGAATGGAACACTCAATTCCATACACACCATAAAAAAATGGTGTGGCTGAGAGGAAGAACAGATCAATGAAGGAGATGGCAACATGCCTTCTCCATGGTAAGAATCTCCCTCCTTCTCTTTGGGTAGAAGTTGTAAATTGTGCTTCATATTTTCAAAAAAGAGTGTCTTATAAATCAGTGGTTGGGGCCACTCCATTCAAAGCATTGCATGGGTATAAGCCCAATTTCTCTCATTTGAGAGTTTTTGGTTCCAAATCTTGGGCTAGAATTCCACTTGACAAGAGGAATGCCTTCTAAGCCCAAAGTAGCGAATGCATTCTACTAGGATATGCAGAAGATGGAAAAACATACAAGTTGATGGAGTTTGAAACTAGGAAATGCTTCATTGAGTGGAGTGTTTAGTTTGAAGAAGATCAATTGTATAATGCACCACCATCCAAAGCAAAAGAAGGTATAAACAATCTTCCTCCCATTTTTTATGATGATGATTTGTTACATGTTTCATATTTAGATGAAGAGGATCAAGACCAGCATGATCCTGTTATTGAGGTTGAACCTCATGAGATTATAGATCCATATCCAACACCCATTCCAAACCAAAGGCCTAAGCCCATATGGGCTCAAATCTCATTGATGTAGTTGGGGATGGTGTTGGAAATCCAGAAGGCATAATGAGAACTAGGTTCCAGTATTAGAATGAGCATGAGATTTTTAAAGTTTTTAAAGCTATGGTTGAGAATAGTCTCAGAACGAAAATCCAGTCCATAATATATGATAAAGGAGGAGAGTACATCAAAAGAGACTTTCTGTATTTCTGTGAATAAGAGGGGATTTGAATGGAACACTTAGTTCCATACACACCACAAAAAAATGGTGTGGCTGGGAGGAAGAACAGATCACTAAAGGAGATGGTAACATGGATTCTCCATGGTAAGAATCTCCCTCCTTCTCTTTGGGAAGAAGTTGTAAATTGTGATTCATATTTGCAGAACAAAGTGCCTCATAAATCAGTGGTTGGGGTCACTCCATTCGAAGCATTGCATGGGTATAAGCCCAATATCTCTCATTTGAGAGTTTTTGGTTCCAAATCTTGGGCCAGAATACCACTTGACAAGAGGAAGGCATTCCAAGCCCAAAGTAGCAAATGCATTCTGTTGGGATATGCATAAGATGGAAAAGCATACAAGTTGATGGAGGTTGAAACTAGGAAATGATTCATTGAGTGGAGTGTTCAGTTTGAAGAAGATCAATTGTATGATGCACCACCATCCAAAGCACAATAAGGTATAAACACTCTTCCTCCCATTTTTTATGATGATGATTTGTTACATGTTTCAGATTCAGAGGAAGAGAATCAATACCAGCATGATCCTATTATTGAGGCTGAACCTCATGAGATTCTAGATCCAGATCCAACACCCATTCCAAACCAAAGGCCTAAGCCTATATGGGCTCAAAATCTCATTGATGCAGTTGGGGGTGGTGCTAGAAATCTAGAAGGAAGAAGGAGAACTAGGTCCCAGTATCAGAATGAGCATGAGATTTTTAAAGTTTTTAAAGCTATGGTTGAGAATAGTTTCAGTAAGAAAATCAAGTCCATAATATATGATAAAGGAGGAGAGTACATCAAAAGAGAATTTCAGTATTTCTATGAATCAGTGGGGATTCGAATGGAACACTTAGTTCCATACACACCACAAAAAAATGGTGTGGCTGAGAGGAAGAACAAATCACTGAAGGAGATGGAAACGTGCCTTCTCCATGGTGAGAATCTCCCTCCTTCTCTTTGGGTAGGAGTTGTAAATTTTGCTTCATATTTGCATAACAGAGTGCCTCATAAATCAATGGTTGGGCCACTCCATTCGAAGCACTGCATGGGTATAAGCCCAATGTCTCCCATTTGAGAGTTTTTGGTTCCAAAGCTTGGGCCAGAATACCACTTAACAAGAGGAAGGCCTTCCAAGCCCAAAGTAGTGAATGCACTCTGCTAGGATATGTAGAAGATGGAAAATCATACAAGTTGATGGAGGTTAAAACTAGGAAATGCTTCATTGAGTGGAGTGTTCAGTTTGAAGAATATCAGTTGTATGATGCACCACCATCCAAAGCACAAGAAGGTATAAACACTCTTCCTCCCAATTTTTATGATGATGATTTGTTACATGTTTCATATTCAGATGAAGAGGATCAAGACCAGCATGATCATGTTATTGAGGCTGAACCTCATGAGATTCTAGATCCAGATCCAACACCCATTCCAAACCAAAGGCCTAAGACTATATGGGCTCAAAATCTCATTGATGCAGTTGGGGATGGTGCTGGAAATCCAGAAGACAGAAGGAGAACTAGGTCCCAGTAGTAGAATGAACATGTTGCACTCTCTCTCACAGATTCATTCCCTACAAAGTGGTGCATCAAAATTCCAGGTCGGTGCTACTTGATGATAGCGAATGATCATCTACTTGTCCCACAGAAGAAGAAACTTGATCATTCTCTACCATTACCATTTAGAAGAAACACATGGATTCATTAGTTCAGAAATACATTGAGAGGTTCACATGTACAGCTTTAGGATGCTGCTGCAGAGAAGAACCATGTTGCTACATAGATCTGCAAATTTACAGTAGTGTTTTTGACAAGTTATTTTTTTAAGGAGGAAGCTTCTTTATTCTAAAGATAGCTTGTATTTTCATGTTTTCTACTTATTTTGAGAGGGGGGGTTCCCATAAGGATTTCCCCTATTTCCTCATTTATTAAGCATCAGTTTTTATCTTTTATATTTTATATGGGTGACTTTTGGCCTTGTTTCTAGGGCCCATAGTTGTCCAAGTTAGGATTCAAGGGGGGTGTTAGGATTTATAATCTTCCCTTGACCAAACTGTCTATTAGATTATTTTAGCCTAACTTAGGAGTCTTTTATTAATTATTGGGTCCATTAGTACCATTGGGTCCACTTGGATTAATGGGGCCACATGTACCAGTCACTAGAATGTGGAGAACACCGATAGAGGCTAATTGAGACTGATTGCACTTGCATGAATTAGTTTAGGCACCTCCTAGGCCAATCCCTACATTTTAGGAGCCACTGGGAGTCCTAACACCAACCTCCTTCAGTTACTTGGAGTTGGTAACTATTTAAGCTTAGTTATTCTTCAGTTACATTCAGTTAGTTCACTTTCAGTTCAGTCAGCGCCATTTATGCATGGCTGCATGTGGGAAGGCACCTTTTCTCACCTACCACTTGCATTTAGACTGGTTAGACTAATTATAACTGATTGTTTGAAGGGATTAGACATCTGGAGTTAAACACTTGGACTCTGATAATGATTTAGACATCTTTAATTAGCCATGCAGTCAGATACAGTCACATCCAGTTGGTAGATTCGAATTCTTTCCTATGTAACATCGGATTATGTAATGAAGATAATACTGTAATTATCTGAGCAATACTTTTTTGTTTCTTATGAGATTTGATTTGTTTAGTTTGTATAATTCATTCATATTCACTACATCAATAATTTGGACTCATTGCTTGATGATATAAATGGAACAACAATTATAACACCCTCTTCTTGGAATATTTATCCTTTCTATTATTTTCTTTTACATCCAGTTGTTAAAAGGGGTTTTCACAACATGGTATCTGAGCTATCAATTTTGACCTATGATATTATTTGTGAATCAAGATGAGTTGGATCTAAGGTTGATCAACTTTGGGTTGAATATTTGTTGAAGGGTGCCTTTGAAATTGGATTAGATCTGTTTAATATCATAAGGATGTCTTCCAAGATAGAACCTGTTATTTTAAATGGATATAACCATGCAATCTCGGTGCCAAATATGGATACATTGTTGAAGACCAAGGGACTAAGGAAACATACTCAAAGATTTATTCTAGATCCAACTGATGACCATGATAAGTTTGTTATCGATGGAAAAAAGGATGAAGTTGTTGGAGTTGGTACAACCAACATTCCAAGTAAGATTCACTTTCATACAAGTAGGATCAACTGCTCTCATGTCATTTGGAATAAGTTGAATTCGTTGTTTGACAAGGTTAATGAAAGTCAAGTAATGCAGATAGATGAAGAGTTGATCTCACTTGAACCCCATTCCTTTGGAAGGATTGAGGACTATTTGGCTTGCATCAAAAGATGAAATTGAAATTGGGATAATGGGGAAAGATTTTTTTAAGAAGGATGGACATCTAATTGAATTGGTCATGATGAATATGAGGGCACCTTATGATGTATTATGCTCTTGATTTCACACCAGTTGGATGTCACACAAAGAATACGGTAAGGAATTTTCCTTTGATGCCTTTTGTGATTTATTGATAAAGGATCAACAAAAGCTGCTTGATGAAGGGACTCTTGGTTGATCACTTGCTCAAAGGCAAGTTCAATCAAAATTATAAAGAACAGGGTCGTCCAGATACCCTGAATAAATGACAAGAGTGTATCCACCAACCTAGTAAAGGAAATATCGATGAGTTGACATTGACCTAGAAGAATCAAAAGAAGGAAACATGTCACTACTTCTGAAAGGTGGCACATGTGGAGAAAACATGCTGGAAGAAAACAAAGAATTTGGAAGAAAAGGTGAATCATATTAAAGAAGATATGTCAATTGATCACTTAATCAAATGACCTGCATACAAATTCAAATATTATGTCATCACTTCCCAGGAATTACATGCTCACGCCACTACAACATAGTGGATAGTCAATCCTAGTTGCACTCACCATATGGCTAAGGATCCTTCTCTATTCTCTTCCTTTAATAGAGCTACATACCAAAATATTTATGTAGATAATAATTATGTTCTCGTAGTCATTGAAATCAGAGATGTTGAATGTCGACATGGTCAAATATCCAATTTATATCATGTGCCTAGATTGAGTGCAAACTTGTGTTGGTTGCTCAAATTACACAAACTCGTAAGACTGTTGAGTTTTTGTTAGATCGTTTTATTGTAGAGGACCTAAGGCATCGGGGGTGAATCTATTGTTTTAGTCTAGTTATATCTTAAATATGGGCTATGAAAGTTATATGACTCTCTCATGAATGATTTCTAACCGATTGGACAGATTGCATTCATTGTTTAGATCAACTTTAGAATTCGAATTTGGAATGAACGAATTAGAAATATGAACTTTTGAAGTTTGAATATGGTGGCAACAAAGAATATGGTTACTGGTATACCAAATATTGTTCCACTTGATGGAGTTTGTACAATATGCATGCTTGGAAAGAATCATCAAGCACCCTTTGATTCCAAGAAAGGATGGTGAGCACGGGACTGACTAGAATTTTTGCACAATGATCTCTATTGTATGAACAAACCCTTATTAGCAGGTGTGAAGTATATTTTAACATTTATTGATTATTTCTACACACACACACACACACACACACACATATATGGGTATATTTATTGAAAACTAACAGTCAAATGTTTGAAATATTCAAGGGATATAGGGTATTAGATGAGAACCAATGTGGTTGACCTATCGAATGCTTGAGATTGAACAATGGTGGAGAATATGTGAGTTAACGGTTTGAAGAATATATCTTGCAAAATGGTATTTGTTGGAAGATATATGTGTTGAAATATTCTAACTTCAAAGGATATTCTAAATGTATTTTACTGATGTGCCCCAAGGGAAATGTTATTATTCCTCCGCCGGGATGTTACTATTGTAATTGGTCATCATAGAGTCATGAGGTAAATCCTCCATTGTAATTCGGGTCAATATTACCATAATGAATATAATATAATATTGTATTGAGTCTTCCTAAGTGAATTTGGTGCAATCACTTAAGTGGGGCCGACTTGTTAGGTTAAAATTCAAGTGACAAAAAGAGTATAAATAGAGGAGTTGTGTTCTCATTTAAACACACACTAACTTGTGTATAGCGCATAGGAGAGAGATAGAGAGATATATCTACTGGAAGAAGGTGCACCTATCTAGGGTCTTGTCTTGTACTTTTGATACATATTATATAGAGGAATTTTTGTTGGGTTTTCTCCCCCATGAGGGTTTCATGGGATAAATATTTGTGTTCTTTTGTGTGGATGTACTTGTCTATCTTTCAATATTCCTTTTGCATATGGTTATGATGTTATAATGATAAATGTTATTAGATCTTGTATAACCATTAAAAACTTAAAAAATTCTACCTTGAAAAAAGTCTTTTTGCAGCCGAAACACTACTACAACTACATCTATTGAAGATTAGGGTTTCATGCTTGAAAACCCTAGAAGACTAAAACTAGTCATGTTGGGAATTTCGCTATATATCGATATTGGAGAAGGATCAGGATCTAAAAATTTTACAGTCCGAAGATGAAATCTTGTTGTACCCTATGTAAAACTTGTAGCCTCATATTCGCTATAATATAGGAGATATGAGTCCTCCAACTCATGGTTCCATCCTCTCCCCAGATTCATCCTTAAACAGGTGACCTAGGGATAATTGTTATATCTCGGGATAGGAAGTTCCAAACTAAATTTATCAAGATGTTTTAGATAAGGTGTAAAATTTAGTTTCTATGGTAAATATTTCAAACCCCTAAGGTGAAACAATGACATGTGGCACTCCATACAAGTTCGTTATGCTGAAAATTTCTGAAATAAGACACCTTGGGAAAATTTGCATAAGTCCCAATTGGTGAAACCAATTCTTCTCTAACCTATGGGGTTGGAAAGAAGACATACCGGGATACCTCAGTACAAATGTTTTGACTCATAGGAGTAGGAATTTTGGATATGCAGTAGAAACAAGATCAGGTAATCCTGCAGAATAAATTGAAGGAAAGTAGGGTATCAGATATTTTGCAGTTTGATCACAGTTTTGGGAAAATGAGTATGCTACTCAGCTTTCCTTGAGGAGGTGCATATTCCTATCCAATCAGATATGAAAGATACCTAATTTGAAAAATTAGGGTTTCTCCATCAAACCCTAGTTCCACCAAAAGAAACATTCCAGAAAATCTTTTAAGCAAGCATCAGATTGAAGCAATCCCATTGGTGAAACAAGAAGCTACAGATCCAAAAGGAGATGAAGACAAAGAAAAAGAAAGAATATACCAAGAAAACAAAGATAAGTATTTGAAATTTCTTTCCTATATATGTTGTGTATTATGCATGATAAAATGTTTGCATTAATGACAATATACTACTAATATGCATGTTATGGGTAAGTAGCCCATGGTGCCATACAACTCTCCATTGCTACTTATCTAGAATTAAACCTCTTTGCTGACATATTGGATTAGTGCACAATATCAATGATGCTATGGTAGAGAAGGAAGGCATCTAGAATTTTTTTGTGAGATATGGATGAATGTTGTATTGGCTAAAATAGTTGCATGATTGTATCATTGTGCATAAGAATTTGTCATTATGCATATGAAATGTTTCTAACCATGAAACTGGTGCATTTGACTTGTAGGAAATATCGCACACAATATCCCACAAGAAAAGGATGAGAATTGTTCTGAAGAACAAGTGATGACAATTCAAGATTCACTCCAATAAACTTACATGAAGATGAACTTGAAGCTCCCTGGATTAGAGACACCATGACAGAAGAAAGAGCTTCAGAAGAATATAAGAGAGCAGTAGATCCACCTTGAAATATGAATACCATATTAAGCATGAGAGATAATTCAAGATCAAGAAAAGTATGGAGGGACTTCCAAACTAAAGTAAGAGGCCTCAAATACACTCTAGTTAGGTGGAACAATTGAGTGACATCATTGATGTAGACCCTTCCATCTATGGAAGAATCTATGATCAAAGAGTAATAGTTGATCATGGGGAATGATGTCTAGGATATAGTTCTAAGACCTTAAGGGAAGTCCTTAGTGTCTTCCATATGGATCTACAAGAATAAGTATACAAAGCAAGGTTCATGGTTTGTCTCAGAAAGAGGGAATAAACTATGCCATGACATACTCTATTGACCAGACACACTTCTCCAATAAAGTAGAAGTGTATGTCGAAAAAAGAACCACCTGTGCATAATAGGATTTGTACGAGCTCAGAAGGCACCCATAGATAAGCACATCTAGTTACATAAGGAGATTGAATATCACCTAGAGTGGTGAATATCTTAACCTTTTCTACAAGGTTGGAGATGGAAACCTATAGAAGATAACAATCTCACAGATGGGTGCAAGAGGAACTTTTCATCAAAGTTCAAGACAAAGGGATCTTGGTATCTAGTAACCTAAGATGGATACATAGAAGATAAGTAGAAGAGGATGCTACCTGACACTCCAGTACAGAATGTAGAGGGAGAATGATTCTCCGCTTCAGGGGGAGTGACTGCAAAAGATCTCCAAGTTCAACATGGTACGATAGGATGGACAACTACCTGATGGACTAAGGATTTACCAACAATAAAGTGGGTTCCAACTTTCAAGGTTGAATGCAGAAGACTGGGATATGTCGATGACCTGAAAGGATGAAATCATGGTAGAAGAAATGATGGAATAATACTAGTCATTAATGGAAAATGATGTTTGGGATATAGTACCCAAACCAAAAAGCAAGAGTTTGGTATATTCCAAGTGGATCTACAAGATAAAACATGATGCTCATGGAAGTATTGAAAAATACAAGGCAATATTTGTGGCTAAAGGATTCTCTCAAAGAGAGGTAATTGATTACGAAGAGACATTTGCTCCAATATCAAGGTACACTTCCATCAAAACCATCGGTGCACTTGCTTCCATGATGAAGTGGGATCTACACCAGATGGATGTAAATACAACCTTCCTAAGTGGTATGATTGAGGAAGAGCTTTACATAGAACAACCACAAGGATTTGAAGTCGAAGATAGAGTGACTCGTGTATGTAAATTGAAAAAGGCTCTATATGGATTGAAGCAAGCTCCTAGAGCTTGGTATGGAAGAATAGATAGCTTCTTGACAAGCTTGGGATTTACCAAAAGTAAATTCGATCCTAACCTTATGGATGATGAACTTGTCATACTATTGTTGTATGAGGAAGATCTATTTCTGATGGGAAATGAGAAAGAAATCACAAAAAGAAAGAAGAAGCTAGCTGGAGAATTTGAGATAAAATATCTTGGATTGATGCACTATTTCCTCGAGCTGGAAGCATGGAAAATCCTAGAAGGAATCTTTCTGCACTAGGGAAAGTATGGAGTATAAATCTTGAAAATATTTGATATGTTGGATTGTAAAGACATGGACACACCCATGGACACCAACCTGAAATTGTTATCTAATGAATCATCATATTTAGTGGATATGATTCAATACAGAAAAATTAGTGGGTCATTGATGTATCCGACGAATACAAGGTTAGATATATGATTTGTTGTGAACACCTTAAGTCAATATATAGTTAAACCTAGATGGGTCCACATGATAGTTGCAAAGCATGTGAAGAGGTACCTAAAGGGTACAATAGACTTTGGACTATACTATGATAGAGATCATCACTACAGATAGTATGGGTATACAGATTCATATTGGGTAGGAAGTGCCACATACAGAAAGGGCACCTCAGGTGGATGATATTGTATGGGATACGCCATGATCTCATGGTTGAATAAGAAACAATCTAGTGATGTTCTTTGCATGGCTGAAGCAGAGTACATAGCAACTGGCTCCGCTATTTGAGAATCCATATGGCTTCAAAATTGATGACAGGTCTATTTGATCTGGATTTGGATACCACATAGATTCTATGTGAAAACTAGAGTTTTAGAAAGATAACAGAGAATCCTATGTTCCATGATAAATCAAAGCACATAAAAATTTGATATTTTACATAAGGGAGATATAAAACTCCAGTATGTGAGTACAGATGAGAAAGTTGCTGATGTGTTGACCAAGATTCCATGACAATATTGGCATATTTTGACCATAATTTTCCCGCAAGGAGGAACAATGATGATGCTACATACTTTTCTTGCAAGGAGGAACATTGATGATGATACTACAAAATTTCCTCACAAGGAGGAACAATGATGATAATATAGACTCTCTTTGGAAATGAATAACGAGTCAAATATATGGAACCTTCTCAGAAAAGAGGAACAAGTCGAATATATAGACTCTCTTCGGAAAATGAAGAACAAGTCAAAGATATAGACTCTCTTCAAAAAAAGGAAGAACAAGTCAAAGATATGGACTCTCTTTGGAAAGGAGGAACAGGTTGAAGATATGGAATCTCCTTGGAAAGGTGTGAAAATTGATTCTCAAGTATATATAGGAGCTAAAACAATATCCACCATCAAAGTGTTTGACAAAATATGCAAGAGAACAACAAAGAGACTAAAATAGCCGGAATAACACATGTGAATGGTGTTAATATCTAGCCATTGTATTACAACACACCTTGTAGGTATGTATGATACATATTTATAGTACATTGGAGATAATTTGTGAGCCCCTGGTAGCCATGTGAATGCATCCAAGTGTCAAACTAGGATTTGACCCCTAAACCCCCCAAGGTTGACCAATAGGCTCCCAAACCTAACCAAATTGTCATCAATCCATGTGTGAACATGTGTGAATAGGTAAGAAGCGTGCATGGGTCATAAATGTGGGAAGGAAAGCATGGGAGAGCACATGGGTGAGTGGAGGAATATCTAGGAGGAAAATAAATGCCAAGGAGACCACAAAAAGCCACATTCACACACACTAGAACCCCTAGTCAAAGCTAGAAGTGGTTTGCAATTAATGCACAGTCTAAAATGGTAGGATGTTCAAACAAGAGTTCCTCAACTACATTTAATGAGCCATAATCACCTATTTGACCAGTATTGATTAGTATAACCTAAGTTAGACCATAGAACATAAGTACAAGGAAAATTATTATGCATCCTAGGTAGATCATTAAGGTAATAAGGTAGATTATTGATCCAACAACCCCCCTTAATCTTGAATTAATACACCACATGATTTATTAAGGCCTTGGCAACTAAGTCACAAGTCATCTTTTACAACAAAATTTTATTGATCCATGTAACCGAGGTAAGGAGGAAAAACTCATTGGACAAAAACTCCCCTCAAGAATCGATATGACATAGAAACAAAAATATGTATACACTCCAAAACAGATGAGTATGTATGGAGGAATATTATTCTTGGGAAGAAGTGGAATGTGCTCAACCATCTCAGGAATAACTGCATGATGAATCCTCATACCATGAAGAACAACTGAAATGCATTGATGGGAGAGCGAATGGTGCTCTTCAGACTTGAACCTCGAACCAAACAGGATGCCATTCCCAAAAGAGACTTGAAGTGCTTGAGAATAGGTGACCCCAAGCGAGTCATAAGGATCTTGAAGCATCAACTTTGAAACAAGGTTGTAATCAGCTCCAAGAAGGTGCACCATTGTGATGGCAAAGGCTTCTCCATGTTCATATGAACTTGAAGGAATTCTACTAGTCATGGTGGAGGAATACATGGGAAAAAGAGTGTGAAGCAATGAGAGATCTTCACTTGACATCCAAACCTATCCATATTTCAAACCAATACTCTCATGTGAAGAAAACCCATCTTCTAGAGAAGGCTCACTATGAACATCAACTAGCAATACATCTTCACCATTTGTAATAGAAGACATAGAGGAGAAGGTAATAGAATGGATAGATAAATCTTCAGTGGTAGTGATGGCAACAACTCGTATTCTATCTTCATGAAAAATAGCTTCTTGAAAAGGAGAGGAAGCCACAGAGGAAGAAACTTGAGTTGGATCATTTGTTGAATCTCTGGCTACTTCTTCTTGTTAATTTCGAACAACTTCTTGATAAATGCATGAGGCCGAGATCATAGGAGGGAGAACACATAAGGAGGTTCCCATTTTCTTGCTCTCCATATAGCTTACATCTTCTTGCTGCATGCCAAGACCTTCATCTAGATTTCTGCAAAGCTCGAATGGGTACTTAGTAGAATCAAGGAGATAGTGCATTGTAGGAGGTATAACTAAACACATAGTTCCATAGGCTCTATCATTGTCATTAAGCTAATCGCACTTCTCTTGACAGGACTCTGGCTCTCTCAAAGCACCAATGGACACATCATAGAGACATTGCCTCTTAAGATATGCACACATCTTTGAATTACATTTAGAATAATTTAATGGGGAAAGGAGAGGAAGTGCTTGTGAATCCATGAAGTTGTTGTCAGAACCTGCAATGAAAAACACTCAAATAAATTTAAAATATTCCCTAAACAACAACTCAAACCTCACTAGATTTGTTTACAACTCCAGCTAGCTCGGATACCGTGTGATAATTGCTTCTCAAGTAGATCTAGGAGCTAAAACAATATTCACCATCAAAGTGTTTGACAAAATATGTAAGAGAACAACAAAGAGACTAAAAATAGCTGGAATAGCACATGTGAATGGTGCTAATATATAACCATGATATTACAACACACCTTGTAGGTATGTATGACACATATTTATAGTACATTGGAGACAATTTGTGAGCCCCCGATGGCCACGTGAATGCATCCAAGTGTCTGACTAGGATTTGACCCCTAAACCCCATAGGTTGACCAATATGCTACCAAACCTAACCAAATTGTCATGAATCCATGTGTGAATAGGTAAGAAGCATTCCTGGGTCATAAACAAGGGAATGAAACCATGGGAGAGCGCATGGGTGAGTGGAGGAATGTCTAGGAGGAAAATAAATGCCAAGGAGACCACAAAAATCCACATTCAAAAACACTAGTGCCCCTAGTCAAAGATGGAAGTGGTTTGTAATTAATGCACAGTATGAAATGTCAGGATGTTCAAACTAGAGTGCATCAACTGCATTTAATGATTTAGAATCACCTATTTGACCAGTATTGATCAATATAACCTAAGTTTGACCATAAAACATAAGCACAAGGAAAATGATATGTCTCCTAGGTAGATCATTAAGGTACTAAGGAACATTATTTCTCTAACACCCCCCCCCCCTTAATCCTGAATTAGTACACCACATGATTTATTAAGGCCTTGGTAACTAAGGCACAAGGCACCTTTTACAACAAAATTTTATTGATCCATGTAACCGAGGTAAGGAGGAAAAACTCATGGGACAAAACCTCCCCTCAAGAATGGATATGACATAGAAACAAAAATATATATACACTCCAAACTAGATGAGTATGTATGAAGGAATATTATTCTTGGGAAGAAATGTAATGTGCTCAACCAAATCAGGAACAGTTGCATGATGAATCCTCGGATCATGTAGAACAACTGAAATGCACTGATGGGAGAGTGAATCGTGCTCTTCAGACTTGAACCTCAAACCAAATAGGATGCCATGCCCAAAAGAGACTTGAAGTGCTTGAGAATAGGTGACCCCAAGCAAGTCATAAGGATCTTGAAGCATCAACTTTGAAACAAGGTTGTAATCAGCTCCAAGAAGGTGCGCCATTGTGATGGCAAAGGCTTCTCCATGTTCATATGAACTTGAAGGAACTCTACTAGTCATGGTGGAGGAATACATGGGAAAAAGAGTGTGGAGCAATGAGAGATATTCACTTGACATCCAAACCTCTCCATCTTTCGAACCAATACTCTCATGTGAAGAAAACCCATCTTCTAGAGAAGGCTCGTTATGAACATCAACTAGCAATACATCTTCACCATTTGTAACAAAAGACATAGAGGAGAAGGGCATAGAATGGATAGATAACTCTTCAACAGTAGTGATGGAAGAAAATCGTATGATATCTTCATGAAAAATAGCTTCTTGACAAGGAGAGGAATCCATAGAGGAAGAAACTTGAGTTGGATCATTTGTTGAATCTCTGGCTACTTCTTCTTCTTCATTTCAAAAAACTTCTTGAGAAATGCATGAGGCCGAGGTCATGGGAGGGAGAACACATAAGGAGGTGCCCATTTGATTTCTATCCATATAGCTCACATCTTCTTACTACATGCCAAGAGCTTCATCTAGATTTCTCCAAAGTTCAAATGGGTACTCAACAGAATCAAGGAGATAGCACATTGTAGGAGGTATATCTAAATACATAGTTCCATAGGCTCTATCATTGTCATTAATCCAATCACACTTCTCTTGACAGGACTATGGATCTCTCACAACACCAATGGACGCATCATAGAGACATTTCCTCTTGATATATGCACACATCTTCGAATTCCATTCAAAATAGTTGAATGGGGAAAGGAGAGGAAGTGCTTGTGAATCCATGAAGTTGTTGTAAGAACCTGCAATGAAAAACAATCTAATAAACTAGAAATATGCCCTAAACAACAACTCAAACCTCAATAGATTTGTTTGCAGCTCCAACTAGATCTGATACCATGTGATAATTACTTCTCAAGTATATATAATAGCTAGAAAAATATCAACCATCAAAGTGTTTGAAAAAATATGCAAGAGAACAACAAATAGACTTAAAATAGCTGGAATAACACATGTGAATGGTGATAATATCTAACCATTATACTACAATTCACCTTGTAGGTATGTATGATACATATTTATATTACACTAGAGACAATTATTGAGCCCCTGGTGTCCATGTGAATGCATCTAGGTGTCAGACTAGGATTTGACCCCTAAACCCCGCTAAGTTGACCAATAGGCTGCCAAACCTAACCAAATTGTCACAAATCCATGTGTGAACATGTGTGAATAGGTACGAAGCATGCATGGGTCATAAATGTGGAAAGGAAAGCATGGGAAAGTGCATGGGTGAGTGGAGGAATATCTAGGAGGAAAATAAATGCCAAAGAGACCACAAAAATCCACATTCACACACACTAGCGCCCCTAGTCAAAGCTAGAAACTGTTCACAATTAATGCACAATCTGAAATGTTAGGACGTTCAAACTAGAGTGCGTCAACTGCATTTAATGAGCCAGAATCACTTATTTGATCAGTATAACCTAAGTTAAAACATAGAACATAAGCATAAGGAAAATGATTATGTCTCCTAGGTATATCATTAAGGTACTAAAGCAGGTTATTGATCCAACAAAAGGAAGAACAAGTCAAGGATATGAACCCTTCTTGAACAATGGGGGAGCAGGATGATATAGATCCTCCCTGGAAAGGGGGAGTGATGATGAGATTGCCATTGATGACAGTGAAGCTCCAATATGAAAGAGGCCAATTTCTCCTGAAGATGTTGACAAGGTATGACATTCACTTGTGGGAGACAATATCCTCTCTTGAGGATGGTCTTGCAGGAAATAACACTCTATTCCTGAGAGTGGTCTTTACTAGCTAAGGATGGCCATGCACACATTACTCTCGCATGGAGAGTACCCACATTCATTTGTGGATACCGTAGAATAACACTCTCTTAGGATTGGTCCTAGATTTGAAGTTGAGGATGCTCTACGATGAGTCCTTACAGACGATAGGGACGACATTTAGGTGTAGTCGAGATCTACCTTACAAATAGTACTCTCGCATGGAGAGTATACCTACATTTATATGTAGATGCCATAGAATAAGACTCGCTTGGGAGTGGTCCTAGATTTAGTGCTAAGGATGATATATGATGAGTCCTCACAGACGCCTTAGGATAACACTCACATGGAGTGGTCCTAGATTTCATGCGGAGGATGTTCTACGATGAGGGCATGCATCTAGGTACGATCGAGATCTGCAGTTGCAGAAAATAGTATTGTATGGAGAGTATGCCTACATGTACATGTAGATGCCATATTATAACACTCTCTTGGAGTGGTCCTAGCTCTCACAGGAGGAGGATGGTTTACATTAAGTCCTTATCGACGATAATTCCTTCATTCACATGCAGACGATATCTACACTTGGTTGTAGATGATTTAGCTCATTGATACTATGGACCCTCCTCGTTAAGGGGGAGTATGTTGATGGAGGATTTCATCATCCTTGGACCTATGTCCTAAAGTGATAGGGATTGATCATCCCACAAAGAGATCATGTGTACTATAGGTAGTGTGGTGGAAAAAGGATCAAGAAGAACGAATTGTTCCTGCAAAGGACTGAGAAGATTAAAGTGTTGCTGCAAAGGATTGAGAAGATCAAAGTGTGGTAGCAAAAGGATCGAGAAGATTGAAGTGCTATTGTAAAGGATCGAGAAGATTGAAGTGCTGCTGTAAAGGATCTAGAAGATCAAAGTGCTGCTGCAGAGGATCTAGAAGATCGAAGTGCTGCTATAAAGGATCAAGAAGATTGAAGTGTCGCCGCAAAGGATCAAGTGATCAAGTGCTGTAGAAGATGAAGACATGGTGTTGTAGAAGATGATGTTCCAATACTGAAAACGTATAGATGTATCACCTTGATGATGTTGCAGATGCTCTCTCTCTCTCTCGTTACTCCTATAGTTGATGATGATGTTGACAATAGAATACCCTTCTCTTTAAGGGGGAGTATTAAAATATTGTAACTTCAAAGGATATTATAAATGTATTTTATTGATGTACCCCAAGGGAAATGTTATTATTCCTCCGTCGGGATGTTACTATTGTAATTGGTCATCATAGAATCATGAGTTAAATCCTCCATTGTAAGTCAGGTCAATAGTACCCTAATGAATATAATATAATATTGTATTGAGTCTTCCTAAGTGAAGTCAGTCCAATTAGTTAAGTGGGGCCGACTTGTTAGGTTAAAATTCAAGTGACAAAAAGAGTATAAATAGAGGAGTCGTGTTCCTAATTTAAACACACACTCACTTGTGTATAGATCATAGGAGAGAGAGAGATATATATATCTGCTAGAAGAAGGCGCACCTATCCGGGGTCTTGTCTTGTACTTTTGATACATCTTATATAGAGGAATTTTTTTTGGGTTTTCTTCCCCATGAGAGTTTCCCGGGATAAATATTTGTGTTCTTTTGTGTGGTTGTACTTGTCTATATTTCAATGATCCTTTTGCATATGCTTATGATGTTATAATGCTAAATGTTATCATATCTTGTATAACCATTAAAAACTTAACAATATGTCCCTCACACCCCTCGACAGAATGGAGTGGTTTGAGGGACAAACCAAAAACCTTCAGACTAAATTTTGGGTAGAAGTTGTTTACTACTTAAACTATCTCTTGAACCTTGTTCCTACTAGATCTGTTAACAATATGAATCTAGTTGAGAAGTGGTGAGGAAGAAAACATCCTATTGGACACCTTAGAACCCTTGGATGTGTTTCTTGGGAACATAATAATGATAATTGCATAAAGAAATTGGATGCAAAGAATCATGCTTGCATGATGATGGGTTGTTATAATGAATAAAAATCCTATTGACTATTTGACCTTGTTAAACAACATATCATATTGAGAATAAAAGTGATATTTGATGAGAATATTATGTACTAAGTTGTTGAACTCCTTCTCTGGTCTATTGCACAATGATCTTTTTGATATTTTCAAAAAATATGGATTAACTATACCTTCCTTTGAATTTTTGACCAAATAGTAGACCTTTGCTCCTAAGTCAAATGGTAATTGGTCTACATTAACAAACTTTCTCATCTAACTAACAATAAACTATTTGATTCACCATAGACTTTTCCACCTATGTGGGTTTTTAAAATTATTGAAGTTGATGGACCTGATGTTGGTGATGTTAGTATTGGTCGATAGAAAAGCAATAAAAAACGTCATGGAAATGTTTCACTAATGGCACATGTTCTTGAAACCTATGATCCTGATACTTATGTTGATGCTTAGGTATTTCTTAAATGGGAAAATTCTATGGTTGTTTAAATTGATTCATTGGTGAAGAATCACACTTGGGAACTGGTTCCACAACCACAAGTAAATAATGGTGTGAAGTGTCGACAAGTTTACAAGACCAAGTTTACCTCTAACATTGTTGTTGAATGTCACAAGGCTCAACTAGTAGCCAAGGGATTCTCTCAACAAGAATGAATAGAATACACCTAAACCTTTTCCCCTATTACAGATATGAACTCGATTCAAATGATTATTTTACTTGTTTCTCAATTTGGATGGGAACTTCATCAAATGGATGTAAAAGTTTCCGTTCTTCATGGATACTTGTCTAAATAAATATACATGGAGAAACTGCATAGTTTTGTGACAGATTCTAATCTTGTTTATTTACTAAAGAAGTATTTGTATAGTTTGAACCAAGCCCCACGTGCTTGGTATGAGAATATTGATCATTCCTTTATCAATATTGGCTTCAATTATTGTGAATTGATCATTCCTTTATCAATATTGGCTTCAATTATTGTGAATATGATCATAGTATTTATGTCTTGCATGTTCATAGGGATACTTTAATTATAGAATTATATGTTCATGATTTATTCCTAATAAAAAATAATGTCAACTTGATTTTAATCTTGTAGAAACAACTTGTGAATAGTTTTGAAATGACTAACCTTGATCTGTTGCATTTCTTCCTAAGAATTAAAAAAAATTGAAATGAAAGATGGTATCTATATTTCTCAACAAAAATATGCTTTGGATCTCTTGAAACGATTCAAAATGGATGAATATAAGTCTTATGCTACACCTTATCAATCGGGTGTTAAATTGTATAAGGATTGTGACTCTCCCCGACACCACCCTTTATCGACAGTTTCTCTATAAATTGATCTACTCAAATCACAGTCGGACTGGTCTCTCCTTTGTTGTTAGTGTGGTCTCTTGGTTCATGTAGGATCCTAGACACATCCACTAGAAATTTTCAAAGAGAATTGTTCTATATATTAAGAGAACTTATCAATATGGTATAAAATATTGTCGTAGCTCATAACCACTAGTCGAGTTTGCCTATTCTAAATAAGTAGGTCACATTGAAGAAATAAAGTCCACTTATGGCTATGTGTTTTGAATTAGTTATGAACCCTTGGTATGTTTGTGTAATAAATAGATGGTAGTCTCTCTTTCAGCTACAGAAGCATAATATTTTGGAGTTATTAATGCAAGTACAAAGGTAATTTTGATCTATTATCTTTTGGAAGATCCTGGTTTTCCTGTTCAAGCCTCAACTGCTATCCATTGTGATAATCATAATGCAATACAGGCTGCTGACAATATTGTTGCACACATGAAGATGAAGCATGCTAAAATTCATGCCCACTACTTGTGACAGTTGATACAAGAAAATGTTGTAACTCTTGTTTATTGTAGGACAAATGAACAAATTGTTCTTTACTAAGCCTCTATGAGAATCCAAGTTTGTGAAACTTTGGGCTATGCTTGGGATTCAAGAAGTGAAATTATTGGAGGGTGTTCATAGAACATGATTCCACCTCTTGAATCTCCAGAGTGTTGGAACCAAATACTATGGAGATTCATCACACCTCTCGATCTTCTAGACACAATCAATTGAAAGACACCAATCGAATAATGGACTAGTCAAACAGAGGCTTGACTAAGTGTTTGATTGATTGATCAATTGAATGGTTGATGAGGTAGCAGTCGGCTCGACTAAAGCAGACGACTAGTCAACCAGATATTGCATATTTTCCTGGAAACAATTAGAACTGGTGATCCTTATTTGTGGACTAGATGATCCTCACTTCAATAAAGTTTGTTAGATATGGAGATTATAAAATAAAAACCCTATGGGTTGTATTGAACAAAGTGCGAATAGTTATGATGGTGATCTCTTATGAGATCATGCTGATGTTTTGATCATAATTCCTTGTTCTTAGTGTAGCAAATGGTGTCTTTAGACACGACCCCTCTTCTTGTAATATTTATCCCTTCTGTTATTTTTATTTTCTGTCAAGTTATTCAAAGGAATTTTCCTAACATAGGATTCTCAACACCCCCAACATTGTAGTTGATTGGCTACATCAAGCACCACAAAGTCATTGTATTAATTAACAATGGTAGCACCCTAAATTTTATTCACAAGTGTGTGGCCAAAGAAACACACTACTATGCTCAGTCTATATCAAACTTCCAAATAATGATATCTAATGGTGGTATGATAAAATGTGTGCGTCGGTGTGAAAATATGAAACTCCAAATTGGTGACTACCATATGAAAACACACAAATTTTCTAATGGAATGGGTGCTTGTGATATCATTCTAGGAGAAAAATGGCTAAGGATTTTGGGACTAGACATAATGGATTTCAAGGAACTATACATAATATTTAATATGGAAGGATACAACCATCATCTCAAATGGCTTATTTCAAGTTCTTCCAAAATTATCACCTCCCAATGTATGGAGAAGTTATTAAATAATGGACACTTTGATATTATTGCACGATTCAATGTATCCAAGTCATGGACATGCCACCACAAGACATTCACCCTATTTTTTCATTGATTCTCTCCAAACATGAATATTTTTTTGAAACAACCAAGGGTTTACCACCACTCATGGACACCATGACCATGGAATTCCAATGATTCCCAATGGTCAAACCCTCGATTTACACCCTTTATATAACCCTTTAACCAAACAAAAGAAATAAAAAAGATCATTCGAGAGTTGGTGGAGGCTGGAATCATTCGTTCAAGTACAATCCCTTATTGCTCACAAATGGCTATGGTTTTGAAAAAAGAAGGCACTTGCACATGTGTCCAGATTTTTGGCTCTTAATAAGTTAACTATCAAGGATAAATTTCATGTTTTGATCATTGATGATATCTAGGATGACCTTCATATTGGTACAAAGTTCTTCACTAAAATTGACCTACAGTTTGGCTACAACCAAATCTAAATGAAAGAAGCAAGCATTCTTAAGACAACTTTTCACACCCATGAAGGTCACTATGAGTTAATTTTCATGCCTTTTGGTCTTTTCAATTCTCCATCCACCTTTCAAAGCATCATGAATAATATTTTTTGCTCTTTCCTCTACAATTATGTGATGATTTTCTTTGAGCATGTTGATTGTGCTTTGAAATTACTAGTAGTGAAGGTAGACCCAAATAAAGTGGCATATATTCAAGGTTGGACACACCCCGAACTCTCAAGAGCTTGCAAGGGTTTCTCATATTGACTGGCCACTACATAAATTTTCTGAAAAATTAATAAAATTTGGAGCTTCCATAACATCATTGCTACAAAATAATGCGTTCTTCGGGACGAGGAAGATGAGAGAGCCTTTTATGCCTTACAATTTTCCATGTGTACCACTCAAATATTAGCAATGCATGATTTCAAAAATACTATTGTCTTATAATTTGATGCCTTGTGTCATGGTATTATTGTCGTATTGATGCAAGAAGGATGCCCTTTGGCCTCTACAAATAAGCAATTATATGATAGAAATTTGGGCAAATATACATATGAAAAAGAGATGATGGCCATCCTTCATGCAATTGAAACTTGGTGCCCTTATTTAATAGGGAGGCACTTCCAAATCAATTCCAACCATCATAGTTTAAAATATTTTGCTACACAAAGTTTGTCCTCTCCAAGGAAACATAAATGGGTGTTGGGCCATGGAATTGACATATTTTGCTATCATTTTCCCCTCACTTTAAATCCTTTTCGCTTACCAATGAACCTACATTTAATATTTTTTGATGACTATTTGTGGGATTTTGGTTTAAAGTGGTTTCCATTACATTTCTTAGTAATTCATTGAATTTTGATTAATGTTTAGAAGAATTGGCATATTGTGTGCTTACTTATGAATACTAACTTAACGTGGGAACTATTTTAGATCCATGTTTTGAAAATGCAAGAGTCAACCACCAACAATAAGTCACCTTGTAAAAGATGTCAAAGAGGAACTATGGGTTAATTTGTAAATGATGAATTATTATATTCATCGTTCTACATGTTTCTCATTTTCCAAATTATGATTTTAAATTAAAGGTGGCAAACGATGGTGTATATGAGTGCATAGTTGGGTTATCCACAAATATTTGAAGATCTCTATCAAATATATGACAGATATAAGAATTCAAAATGTATTAGGAGACATTTGGGATGGTTCTTGACCATTTTATTATAGCCTTTATTCCCAAATTCGAATTTGACTTCAAAGGCATCGTAAACAACACGGGAGTTAGCAAATCTTGGATTTAGCTTTGAATTGGTTTTGAGATCCAAAGTATTAGTAACTCGTTGAGGATATTTTGGATATTCATTCATTATTTGTTATTAAAAACTCATGTATAAATAAGAGCTCCTTCTCCATTCTATGGGGGGGACACTTAGAGGAATTATCCAATTCGTGATGGAATAGATTATCTTTCTCAAGATCTTGTGTTTATGTAGATTGTAGTTCTTTTATTTTTTATGTAGTGTAATTTAGTTTATTTTATGATGTTATAGATCTTAGTCTGTTACTTTCTTCTTAGGTGAAAGATATCGCTCCATGAGATGAGAGAATTATGCAAGATAGTATTGTGGTGTTTTGTGTTCTAGTTTATTTTCATAAGTACGATTTATCTATTTATGCAAGTATTTATTGGTGTGTGTATCTTTATCTATATCATTTTATTTTATGCAAAATATTTTATTTGCGACTGATAAGTCTTGTAAAACTGATGGTTATACTGAATCAAGAAACAATGATGGAAGGATTTAAAGCATAGGAAGCCCTCGGTGGATGCTTAAGGGAATGGAAAATGGAATCCCTTGATGCAAAATTACATTTAGGTGGACTACTAATAGCATGGAAACCTAGCATAACTCTGATATCAGAAAAATCACTTAACTCCTATATAAAGTGTTTTATTGGATGACGAAACAGGGTATACTTTCTCTATTCTTAATGTTTATGAACCATACTATGATAGAAGGTCCTTTTGGGAGACCTTAGGGAACTCAAGTGCTCTGAAGCAACCAAATGTGATAGTAAGGGGATATTTGAATCTAACACTCTCTTCCAAAGAGGTGTGGGGAAAGAATGCTAGAAGGACTCTTTAAGCCCTTATTTCAATAATATTTTTGAAAAAAAAGGTCTGATAGATATACAACAATTGAAAATTGAACCTACATGCGAAACAAAAGAGGTGGGGACCAAGTGATATCCAAGAGATGAGATAGGTTTCTAATTGCTGAAGATTTGATTAATGAAAAGATAATCCTTCATACAATGGTCTAAGTTGGGGGAATATCATATCATAGACCAATTCTCCTAAAAATTCTAAATTCGGATAAAAATCCACCCTCTCCATTCAAATTTAACCTTTCATGGATAGAAGACAAAGATTACAAAACTTTGATCTTGGATTCATGGAAAAATCTATGCAGTTCTCATACTTCCACATTCATGCAACAATTCGTGGACAACCTATCACAAGCAAAAATGTTAACTAAAGAATGGGAAAAAAAGCACAAGGAGGTTTTTCAGGAAGACCTGAGAGGGGTAGAATCTAAAATAGAGGATATGTACTCGGCAATAAAAGAAGGAATTTTCTCTGTAGAAGAGGTGGAGAATTTAAAGCAGCTAGAAGGAAAACGAGCATCTCTATTAGCAAAGGAAGAGCAATTGTGGAGACTAAAAAAAAGAGCTCTACGGTTAGCAGAAGGAGTCAACAATACAAAATTCTTCCACAACTATGCCAACCACAAAAGAAATGTCAATACTGTCATCGAGATAAATGACGAAACGGGTACTAAGGTAAGAAATTTTCAAGAAAAAGCAAATGCAACTGTGAAACATTTTAGTACTCTTTTCACTGAGCCTACAAGATGCCCAATAACAAAAATTCTAGAGGTTCCAAGAATCTTCCCCAAGATAATCAATGAAGAGATGAATAATGATTTAAAGATAGAAATCTCTAAAGAAGAGTTAAGGAAAATACTACGAGATTTTCAAAAGGGGAAGAAGCCAGGACCAAATGGATTCATTATGGAATTCTATCTGGGTTTTTATGAACACATCAAGGATGATATTCTAAAAGTAGTACTAGAATACTAGAGATTGGGGAAATTTCTTGGAGCTATTAATTTAACATTCATAACATTGATTCCAAAGAAACAAAAGAACAACTCCTTTGATGACAACATACTAATTTCTTGTTGCAATATGATCTACAAAATAATTGCAAATATAATATCTCAAAGACTCAAAACAATCTTAACTGAAATAGTTACAGAAGAACAATTTGGATTCCTCTATAATAGACAAATTAATGATGCAGTATCTCTTGCTCAAGATACATTTCATACAATGAAGAAGGAGAAGCTGAAGGCCTTTGATTTGAAGCTAGATCTATCAAAATAATATGACAGAGTAAGTTGGACCTTCTTACAATTACTTTTAATTAAGATCAGAATGTCATTAGAGGTCGTTGATTAGATAATGGGATGTGTTCAGTCCACCTCTTACACATTATTGATAAATGGATCTCCTACCTGTTTTTTTCGACCTTCACGGGTAATTCGACAAGGTTTCCCTTTACCCCCCTTCCTTTTTCTTTTAGTAGCAGATGCTTGGAGTAAGCTAATCCATCATGCCAAAGTATGGGAAAAGAATTGAAGGGGTGAAAGTTTCAAGCATGGAGAAAGTAACACATACTCTCTTTGTGGATGATATACCCATTTTTTGTAGTGGCACTAAAGTAAATATAATAGCTTTCAAATCATTAATAGACTTGTATCAGAAGGCAACGAGCATGTTGATAAACATAGAAAATTTATTTCTAGCCCACAATGAATTCCCTGAGGATCTATTGAATGAAACAAAAGAGGCACTACCATTTCCCATAGCTACTCTATCAGAAGGTGTGAAATATCTGGGCTTCTCACTAAATCCAAATTGTTACTCCTTTCAATATTGGATTTGGCTTTATAGGAAAATAGAGACTCGAGTCTCACTATGGACCAACATATTTATTTTTAGAGGAGGTAGGTTGGTTCTATTGAAAGAAATATTACAGAGTATCCCAGTATATTGGGTATCAATTGCTTACATACCCAAAGGAATTTTGAAAAAATAATAAAAAAATGCTTCTCCTTTCTGTGGAAAGCCAACAAACAGAAGGAAGGTATTCCACTAGTTAGATGGACATCCTTAACTCTCCCCCAAAATCTTGGAAGATGGGGCATAAAAAACCCAAAACTTTTATGTAGAGCATTAGCAACCAAAACTCTGTGGAGGTTGGCTCAAATTCCAAACTCATTGTGGGGAAGGGTTATGAGATCCAAATACTGTAACAACTCCCCAATTGACGAATGGTTTCAGAACCCATCCAAATCCTATAAAAATGGGTCAGTAGGATGGAAAGCGCTTATGCTGGCCTTCCCCTTGATAGGTAATTGGACAGCATGGAAGATCATAGATGGAAGAAATATAAGAATAGGTGTGGATCCATTGGTAGGAGTGGGAGAATATTTTCAACTAACAACGGAATTGAAAGAAAAGTTGCAACCAGATAAGATATATGTGCTAGAGGGCCCTCAAGCATAAAAATTGCAATAGAGAGGGAGAAGTGGATGGAAGTATTCTCAAGTATTGGCTTTATATGGAGACATAGCAGGGGAATGTGTTATATCCCAAAATGACACATCTCTACCTATGACCACTTTCCCATGATTTCGTCACATGTCGCCACTTCCATGACAACATTTCATGAAAGTCATTGAAAGTCATTGAAAAAACACCTATTCTGGGGGAGCCATATCCAGAGTTCTCTAATTCTATTTGGAATCTCCTCTACACCTTTTGAAAGGTATTTAATAAAGGAAAAACTTTCCAGAATACTCCAAAGTCTGAAAAATTCCTAGAAGTACCCTAAAAATGAGCATCTTTGACATATCCGCAACTTCTCCTACATGGTACCTATGTGTTTCACCTACGTACTTGTGACTTTCCCTTCGTGTTACCCACGAATACCCTAAATTACTATTGTATTCGCGACTTGTATGCAATTCAACCCGTGAATCCCTTTGTATTCGTGACTCTTGTTACTGCAGCCCACGATTATCGCTTTTCATTTATGACTGTTGTCATTGTAACTTGCAAATACATCCTGTACATGTCCAAAACTAAATGTTTCTTGAATTTTGGGTATTTTGGGTGCTTATGCAACTGACTCCTTCGGTTGTAACTACTTTTTCTTTGACCCTGTCTCTTCAAAAATGCATAAATAGAGGTAGAGAGGTCCATGGGAGGGGACTTGAACTTTTGCATTGTTATGCTAGAGGAATTGGGACTCTCATCCCCACCACCTTTTCCCTAGAAGTTATATCCTTGTGTTGCAGAGCTTGGAGGTAGTGTTCCTAGGAGAAGAGAAGCAGTAGAACCAGATCAAGGTTTCTCGAGGTTCCTAAATTAGAGAAGGTATCATTATACTTCTTCCATGTTTAATAAAGATGTGATGTCATTCTTTTTCCCAAATCACTATCTAATGTATGTTATACTTCTGTTTGTGATCAGATGTTTATGATAATCATATTATATTTTCATATTGATTTGATTATCATTGCTTTACATTTAGTCATATTAGTTTGAGGAAGGTATAATTCATTTTACAAGTCTCTTGGAGAAAGAGGAGCAAGAGGAGGATTGAAGGGCTGCTTGGATTAACCTTCATTTAGCTAAGGTATGAACCATTCTAATCTTTGAATGTTGTTTATATTTGCTTGCAAAACTATATGCATTTCTCTTTCAACCCCAGTATGTTGATGGCCTCTTAAACCCTAGCCATATGAACACATTCCTCTACAACATAAGTGGCGACTCCATTTGGGAGAGCCTTGTCTGTTTGGGGTTTCTCTATCTTTATTCCAGTCTTTTGTAAGGTTTTAGGTCCTTCTTACAAGTTAGGAACACCTTTTGAGTCCGTTAGAACACCTTTCCTGACTTCCTAGGTCGGTCTTTTACTATTTTGTGCTTTTTGCCACCCATTCACACGTTGTATACTAAACAATCATGACTATGTGATGTATTCGCAACCTACACTACTTGTAACTTGTGTGGCATTCACGACCTTCCTTAAGGCAACTCACGAATGCACCTGAAAGTGTATTTTTTCATCAATTTTAGGGTTTTTTGGGCGATTTGAGGGTTGTCTGTGGGGTCTTCAAAGGTCCTATGCATGTGCATGACTCCTAATAGGTTGTGTCATCTTTGTTATGTGCTCTTTTTATATATTGTAAGTCTCTTTCAAGTCTTTGAACTTTTTTTGTTGCCTTCCCCCCACCTCCTTCTTTGGCTTGACCTTGTTGGACAAGGTATTGAGAAGCCTCTCTTCACAGGTTTAGATTGATTATTGGGACTTCTTGACATTTTGTTATGTCATTATTATTTCTTGGTCTCTTCATGCCAAAGTTGTTGTCTTGTTTACCTTTTATGAGCCTTCCTTCCAAGAGAGGTTATATCCAAAGTACACATGTTTGCTTTATATGCATGTAGATTAGGGTTTTAGTCTAAATTGCATGGCATATCATTGTTTTTGAAAAAATAAAAAGAATTTGTTCTTTAGTGGCTTTCAATTTTATATTTGAAAAAGAAAGAGAATAGTTTTTTCTTTTTGCATTTCATTTCTCTTTGCTTAATCATCTTGTTTCAACATTGATTCAAAACACCATTGGTTTCACCTTCACCACCCCCTTTGAGTAATCAACAACCCTTTAAAATAAACTCTTAATATCTAAAATATATTAGTAACTATTTGTTTCTAGGGATGCCACACACTAGTCTAGGATAGTGTTTTGGGTTAGGGATATCTTAACTACCCAAAACTTTAAACTCAAACATAGTGGCCACTTATTAGGAAATCCAAATTCATTGAGAAAGACACCAGAAAGCTCCTCTCACAAAGGAGTCAAGCACGAGGTTGTGTGATACTGAGCTGTTAGAGACACCCCTCCTCTTCTCAGTAGAGCATACACCAGACCTATTGCACGTTTGTGGACTCTTCCAATACCTCCTCTCGGCCCAATGTGGTGCCTAGTACTACTTGAGTTTCAGGCTTAGATACCCTTCCCATGTGCATCGGCTAGACTCATGACTCTTTCACTAAACTTTCTTTGCAATTTTGGTAGCCTTAGTATCTTGTTTGCTTGGATGTCACACAAGTGGCATTGGAAGGCTATTTCCAATGCTTCTAGGGTAGACTTGGAAGGTAACCTTGATTGATAATTTGGGATGGCAATTGGGTGAGCTTGCACCCATAGAAATCTTCACAACACTCCAATTAACTATGCTCCTTCCTTCATTGGTTAGTGATGGGCCCTCATCATCCCAAAATTTCCTTTGGAAGGCATCTTTGTTTACCTGGCTTGATACTTAGGTCTTTTATGCTAGTGGTGTGTTTTTTGTACTGTTGGTTTCTTGTCGACCTCGTACTTTTTCTTCTTGTTTGAAACTTTGGCTAACACCCCTATGGACACCAACCGGGAGACACCCTCACTAGGGACTCCTTTCACTCTTCCTCTCACAGGGAATGTTGGTGTTCCTTTGATGGCCACCTTAAATCTACCTGGATTCACCCTAGGGATACCGGTGTGGTTGTTTTCCACTACAAATGTCTTGAATGCTCCTAATACTTCTCAAGTAATCTCCTTACACCAAGGGCATAAAAACATTGATTCCCCTTCACCTGTAGCAGCTTCTCCTCCTCCTTCTACCTCATGTAGTGAAAGTTCTGCCAACTAGTAACTGACAGTCTAAAAGGAGTAAAATAAGGAAGAATAGGAAGAAGAATAGAAAGCAAGGGGGCACTCGTTCAAAATCTGCAGGTCAAGTTGAACCTCACCACCCAAACTCTATAGTTCATGCTGGGGGAACCTATCCAACCTCTGTAGGTCATGTTGGATCTAAGAACTCAACCTCTGCAATTCAAGTTGATCTTCACCATCCATCCTCTGCTAATCATACTGGTGGAACCTTTCCAACCTCTATAGTTCATGTATAGGGCACCCATTCAACCTCTAAAGGTCAACTTGAACATACTCATCCAACCTCTGTAGGACATGTTGCACTCAACCACCTAGCCTCTATAGTTCATGCTGAGGGCACACACTCAACCTCTACAAAGCATGTTGATCCTACCCATCCAACCTCTACAGGTCATGTTAGACCTAGTATCTCAGCCTCTATGGGTCATGTTGGGGGTAAAATATCAACCTCTATAGGTCATGCTGAGGAAAATCATTCAGCCAATGCGAGTCATGTTGAAACTATTGAAAATACTAACTGTTCAAAACACAAGCCCAAGTTTACTTGTAATCTTTGTGAGGGAGACCACCTTAATTATCAAGGCCCTACCATCACAGAGGTATGAAGAATTTGGTTCCAAGTTCATCCCATTTTTTAACATCCTGGAGTTTTTAAAAAACCAGCCTCTCTTAGTCAGGTTGGACCCAGTCACCCAGCCTCTTGTGGTCATGCTTGGAGAAAACAATTAGCCACTGCTAGTCATGTTGAAACCGTTAAGAAAACTAGTCATTTGAAAGGAAAAATTAAGTTCCCCTGTAAGCTATGAAAGGGATATCATATTAACCACCAGTGCCCTGCTATCATAGAGGTGCAAAGAGTGTGTTTTGAGACTCAATAATATCCTGTCCCTCAGCAAGTTGAAGTTTCTCAACAACCTACTCAACCTTTGGTTGATCAGGTGGTCAAACCAATCTCAGCTTTCGTCGATCCCACTCTCCCTTTGGAGAGTGACCTTTTCCATGTGATTGAACCAATTTCATCTTTGGTTAATCTCACTCTCCCTTCGAAAAGTGAATTTCATGAAGCGGTTGAATCGATTCCATCGTCAATCAATCCCACTCTTCTTTCTTAGAGTGAAATGTCTGCTAGTCAAATTTTCTTCACTTCCAGTTCAGAACTTACTGAACAAGGGGGAACTAAAATTGCTTCGAATGAACCCCCACCAAGCTCTTAAATTGCTTCCTTTGATTGGGATAGCCTAGTTGAGCTGCACCTTCCTTCTGATGCTCCTTTCTAAATAAAGGTCCAAGTTGAACAGTACACAATTTCTCGTTGTATTGTTGATGAAGGAGCCTCAGTTAGTATCTTATCTTCTCGTTCTTGGCGAGGTATGGGATATCCCAGCCTTGTGTTGAAATCTAGTCAGTTACTGACATTTTATAGAAGAACTAGTATAGAATTGGGAATTATTTCTCAAACACCTGTTACTTTGGGTGTGAAGATGATCTTAGTTGACTTCATGGTGATAGAAGACCCCTTGGACTTCAATATGCTCCTCAGGCATGATTAAGTTTATTCCATGCACGATGTGTTGTCAACATTATTTCATGTGATGTATTTTAATCATGGTAAAGAAATTGTCACTAATAATTGGTTGGATTTTCTTGATCCCTCTCCTGACCCAACTAGAGACCAGGTTTTTCCTTTATTGATTCCCAGTGTCTTTATAGACACTACCCTGCCATGGGTGAGCTATGTGGCCTCATATCACTGGTGCTCAAGTGCTACTAAGAAGAATACTTTGTGTTCATGTTCTCCTTCTTGGGACTCGGTTCCGACAATTGACCAAGTGTTCCATCCTATACAAACTGTGGAGCCTTCTCTCCACTCTATTGATCCATTCGAAGGTTCAGATATCTGTCCTATATGGGATGGTTTACTTCCATCTGACGAAGTCTTCCTAGAGTATTTGATACAGTATGACCTTCTTATGGATGTCGGTTCAGTTGTGACTAAGTCTAACCCTGATTTTCTTAATAATCCTGACCTTTCCATTGATTGATCTTCTTATGTTGGTCTGGTTGACTCTTTAGATTCTCCCTTCAAGCAGCAAGTCAGTGATCTTGATGAGTTTGATTTTTCTTTTATATTTCTCAACTCCTATGATACTGAGTTTGTTCCTACAGACTCTATCTCCCTTGTTGATTTTTTCTTTTCTTCTAAGGTTGATATTACTAATTATAAATACTTGATCCTTGGCACTATAGAGTCTTCTTCGATGGATTCTGCCTTGATTACACCTTTTGTAGAAGATAGCAAATACGCATGTGTTTCTTCCAAAGTGACTTGCATCGGATCTTTTCTTTTGAATATGATCCTAGTGTTGTTGTTTCTTGGAGATGGGATTTTTTGTTGGATTCACAACTTTTTACTGGCCTCACCTTGTTGTTCAAGTTGTAACTGCATTTTCATGTACCCTGCTTGCGCTTATGAGCCTGATGTCAGATTCCACGCTTTTAGCTCGTTGTATAAGCCCTCATCTCTACTCTCATCATTGCTCAGCCTTGTACCATTTTGCATTTTCAACTTGACACCTTTATCCTTGAGGAGAAATTCCCCGAGTGTCTATATATTTCTTAGGTTCCTTGCATTATGCTTAGGTATGTTCCTTGCGCTTGGAACTAGTTTTGCCTGCCTCTAACACTCGTCTCCTCGCATTTAGAGCATTCTTTATGCTTTCCTTGGAGCTCATTAAAAAAAGTAAGGAGGCTGCGAGTTGACTTTTGCGGACTCATTAAAACTTCATGAAAAGATATGGAGTTATCTTTAAACCCTGGTCTGACTCCTTAAAATTGACTAGATTTTTGAGTAAACTTGTTCGTTCAGACTCGTTAAGGTAAATTGAACGATCATCTACATTGGTGGTAGGTTATCTCTTTCTCGGACGGTGTATATTATTTACAAGAAAGGAACACTCTATTTTATGTGGAATTGAGAAGAGTATCTTCAGGCATAGGTTTATCTCTTTTTTGAACCCAAAGGACTAAAATTATGGAAAAGGAACCCCTCGTATGAGCTTAGTTTTCTCTTTTTCGTGCTCTGGACCTAAACATGAAAAAGATTGCAAGCATACTTTATGTATTTGTCATGCTCACTAAACCCTAAGAACAAGGCATCAAGTTTACTGTTGTCTGTACCATTCTCGTAAATAAATGGAACTTTTTGAGTGATCTTGCATTCCTTAACACTCATTAAAACTAGAGTTTTCTGCTCGCTTTTGAAGGAGCATTGGGAAGATGGTAATTTAACCTTTTTCGGCCCTCCCCAACTAAGTACGAAAAAGGTGTGCCTTAGTTCTCCTAAGCTAAGAGAGTTCTCCTTTGGATTGTTTTATAGAAAAGGCACCCCCCTAGAGTCTTGTTTGGAGTTTTCATACTCTCAAACCTATGAAAACACCACCGAGCATCCACTAATTTGGGCTTGTAAAATCCACGAATCAATGCTTTATCAAACATTCTTTTGTTTCTTCTTCGAGCTTGTCAAAAATGAAGAAGGTCCAGAGTTTGATTTCTTGGACTCGTTAAAACTTTACAAGAAAGAGGGAAGGGAAGTTCATTCACATGTTTTTTACATCATGGAAACAAGTCTTTTCTCCTTGAACAAAGCACCAGTTTTGAGTCTATCAAAAGTTGGGTCTCAATTTTTGACTTTATCCCGATTCAAAGTTTTCACTCCTCCAATTGGTTTCTTTTCCAATTATATGGGGAATCTGTCAATGTCTCTTACATTGCATATTTGTGTCGTTGGTCTCTTTGCATCAAAAGCTACCTAAGTTACTTTTGTGTTGTGCTCACTGTTCAAGGATAAACCTTTGTCGTCCATTTTGCAGTTGCCTTGACCTTTTGTGTTAGCCATTCCCTGGTATCATCAGTTCATTACATTATGTCTTCGACAGTCCTTGTTGTAAAATTTTTACCATTTCCATATTCAATCAGTATTTGACTTACCTCGTGTTGGATGATGGAGGACATCTTAATTCCTTCCTTCCAACAGACCTCTTCCTATCGAAGTCAACACATCTTGCTCTGGGAATGATATTTAGAGTTTATGACAGTACCTTGGGGATTGCAGTCATCAATGGTGATTTCCCTTGCTATTGGGTAGTGGGAATACCTTAATGTCTCATACTCAATGGATTCTTTAGGTGTTTGAATTCAAGTCCTTGTATTCACACTTGTTAGAATGTACTAGGTACCTTTGGGATCATTTTCATTAATGGTGGTTTCCATCGCGTTTGTTAACGGTTCTCATCATTGAACGACTGATTTAGGAGGATATTGGTGGCCACCCACCTATTCCACTTGGACCCCCACCATTGTTTCTTTCTGTTTTCCAGTTTCCTTAATTGTAGCACAATTTACTATTTTTGGCAGTTTTCGGGTCCTAAACTTCCGTAGCCGTTTTGAGGCCCTAAACGACATTTTTTCAGCATCGAATGATCAAGAAAATATGAGTTCATTTTGAACTTGATATTTGTAATTTATGGATGTAGTCCTTAAACACATCTTTCTAACAATGTATCATGTGCGTCAAACGGAGGTAGTATGCTAAAGTTACGACCCTGAGAAATTGATGTACCAAGTTACCCAACGGGGCTCACATTCTGGCATTTGACCTCCTAGGGTTAGGTTTTTGGATGTGTAGGGTTTCCATTGTTTCTCAGTAATATATAGGCCTTCGAGCCTCATTGTAACATAGAGTTTAGAGGCATGTAGCTGCCACATCTCTTCTCAGAGATAAGCTACCAACACTTAGCTAGTTTATTTATATTCTGTATGTAAACAAGTTTCAGTTATTGATTAGTGAAATGAAGTGTTATTTTTTATGCATATTTGTTTCTGTGGTTATTTGTGTATTCTGGTGCATTCCTACATAAATCCAGATTAGTGGTATGAGAGCAATCTGCTCTTTCTCGATCCTTCTTTGCATGTCCCCAACGAGGGCGGGGTATAAAGAGTTAGGGCTCGATCTAGTTCAACCTTTGTAAGATCAACCTCGCAAATCCTGATGGCCACCCATGGGGGATGAAAAGAAATATGAGGGAGCAAAATATCCTATCAAAATGTTGCTCGAGGAGGCCCTTGAAAAACAAAGGAACACGATGATGGATAACTTCACGCAGATCCTTCAACAACTTTCGACTGGCGGTGCATCTGCATCTAGCAACCACTTTGGAGGTGCAACCCATTTTAAGGTACAAGTAAACTTCGACATGCCCATATTTGATGGCCAAATAGATGCAGACGTCGTAGATAGATGGTTGAATCTATTAGAAGGATATTTCTCGGTTCATGACTTTTTTGACCGGCAAAAGATTACTTTTTCTCTACTCAAAGTAGCCCCATGTCAAGGACTGGTGGGAAACCTACTGTGCGAGAAAGGAGGAGGAGGAACCCTCTCTGTTCTCAACTGTACCCACTTGGAATTCTCTCCGAGATGCCATAAAGGGAAAATATTATCCGATGGGGAGCTATGAGGACAAGTACATATAATGGACTACACTGCGGCAGCAAAGTGATCAAGATGTGCATGAGCTGACGAATATGTTCCATACCCTACGCACCAAGTTGGGTATCAAATATTCACAGAAAAATTTGGTGCTGAAGTACTACAATTGTCTGCATAGATACATTTAGGAGGAAATGGAGTTCCTCGACATCTCCTCACTTGGTATGACATACCGGTATGCTGCCAAAATTGAGCAAAAATTCAAACATAAAAAGCGAGACTTTGGATCTGCAAATCAGAAGCAAGGGAAAGGTGCCCCCAAACTACAGAACCAAGGACACAACCAAGGCATGGTGAATCAAGAAAACTTTCCAAATCCTCATGCAAAGAGAAACACTGCAAAGCCGAAGAAGGAAGCTGGAAAGTGGTGCGAGTTCCATAAGAGCCCCACTCACAACACAAGTGAGTGTTGGGAAAAGCAGTCACTAGTGGCAGAGATAAAGGCTTTTGAATTAGATGCATACTCTGATAATGAATCAGAACCTGAGAATGGGGAATGACAGAGGGAAGAAGATTATCGATGTAGAGCCCAATGCCACCGTTGCTACCACGAAGGTCCAAAAGGAAGAACCAGAAGATTAAGAGGAGGAGGAGCGTCTTTTCAACTCCCAGATGTGGGTAAAGGGTTCCCCGCTACAGTTCATTATCGACAGTGGGAGCCAAAAGAACCTGATTTCAGCAGAGGTCATGAAGCGGTTGGGTTTTCCAACCATAGCACACCCGCAGCCATACACCATCAGGTAGCTTCACCAAGGACGGGATCTCCGCGTCAGCTAGCAGTGTCGCCTTCCCTACATCATCAAGCCCTTCATCGATGAGGTATTATGTGATATTGCTCTTATTGAAGTTTGTGATGTATTATTAGGTCAACCATACTTATGGAAGTGACATGCTATGTATAAGTCCCGGCCTTGTGCTGTTATTATTACGTTGGGAAATAATTTGTACAGGATACCAAAGGTACCACCTCCTGTCGTTATCTCTTTGGTTACTACAAAACAATGTAGTAAGCTCATTTCCAAAACCAGGAAGTTTTTTTTATTGATGATCCGCTCTGAGGGCAAGAAGAAGATCGTGGCCACGACCTCCAGACAAGGGCCCTCTATACTACAACAACAAATGGACAAGGTCGTGGAGGAGTACCGGGACATATTCACCTCACCCAGCGGGGTGCCTCTCCACTATCAGGTCAAGCACCCCATCGATCTGACCCTAGGTGTGTCACTGCCCAATGGACCGATCTATCAACACTCTGTTCTGGAGACTAATGAAATCAAGAGGCAAATTCAGGAGCTGCTATAGAAGGGTCACATCCAGCCAAATCGCCCTGTGGGAGCCCGGTCGTGTTGGTACAGAAGAAGGATGGGACTTGGAGACTCTGTATTGACTATTGGGCGCTAAACAAGATCACTTTTTGGAATAGGTAACTGATCCCAAGGATTGATGACCTCTTGGACCAGCTTAAAGGGGAAAAATATTTTATCAAGATCAACTTAAAGTTTGAGTATCACTAGGTACCGATCGAATCGATCGATGTGTGGAAGATTGGCTTCAAAGCCAAGGAGGGCCTTTTCGAATGGTTGGTCATGCCTTTTAGGCTAACAAATGCTCCTGCAACCTTCATGAGATTGATGGATGACATCTTGCGGCCATTCACCAACTCATTTGTAGTAGTATACTTGGATGACATATTGATCTTCAGCCAGACTTGGGAAGAGCACCTCCACCACATCCAACAGGTCCTCCAAACATTGCGGTAGCACAAGTTGTGTGCCAATTTGGACAAGTGCACTTTTGGCATGACCCGGGTTCAGTATTTGGGACACATTATTGATGAGTTTGGGGTACATGTGGATCCAACCAAGATCCAAGTCATTCGGGATTGTCCAGCCCCAGCTACTCTAACAGAGCTTCGCAGTTTTCTGGGCCTTACTAATTTCTACCACAGGTTTGTGTTGGGATTCTCTCATATCACTTGGCCCTTGAATCAAGTCACCAAGGGAGATGTGAAAGAAAAATTCTTTTGGTCGAAAACTCAGCAGAAGGCATTTGCAGAATTGAAACATCGCCTCTGTTGTGCCCCAGTGCTCACATTACCAGACTTGCAACAACCATTCGAAATCGAGATAGATGCCTCCGACTATGCTATTGGGGAAGTCCTTTCTCAACAAGGGAATCCAGTGGCATATCATAGTGAGACACTGTCAGACACAGTCCACAAATATCCCACTTATGACAAAGATATGTATTCCATTGTACAGGATTTCCAACAATGGAAGCATTACAATTTAGGGAAGGAAATGATCATCCACACAGACCACCGACCCCTGCAGTTCATATAGACACAAGGGAAGTTACAAAAAAATCGCCATCATAAGTGGTCCGCATATCTACAACAGTTTCATTTGAACATCAAGTACAAGAAGGGAAGCACCAATAATGTTGCAGACTGCCTCAGCCGACCACTGATCATGGCGATAACTACCATGCTCAACTCTTGTGGGCATGAGACTTTTGATTGGCCGCTTCTCTACAATAGTGATCCAGAATTTAACCACACATACTAGACACTCTTGGAGGGAAACCAAGTTCCAAAATTTCACCTCCAAGATGTACTGCTATGTCCCATGGGACACCTTTGTGTTGCTTCAAGTGAGCATGCCAAGATGATTTGGGAAGTGCACTACAGTCGATTCGCTGGGCATTTTGGGGTCGAGAAAACAATGGCAGTACTGTAGAAGTATTTCTATTAGCCAAACCTTTGACAGGACATCAGGAAGTACATCCAATCCTGCACTGCCTGCACCATTTCCAAACCATCCATCAAGAAGCAAGGCCTCTATACTCTATTGCCTACCCCTAGTTGACCTTGGGAATCCATCCCCATGGATTACATGTTGGGCCTTCCTTCTACTAAGCACGATAATGACTATGTGTTTGTGGTCATTGACAGATTCTCAAAGATGGCCATAATGGCGGCTTGCAAGAAGAATATCACAACAGAAGCCACTGCTAAACTCTTCTTTGAACGAGTGTGGGTACACTTTGGGATCCCACAGTCTATAATCTCAGACCGGGACAGCAGGTTCCTTAGTAAATTCTGGTCTAGCCTATGGTCAATGCTAGACACCAGGCTCACAAAGTCCACAGCTTTCCATCCCCAGACTGATGGCTAAATAGAGGTCGTCAACAGGATGATCGTACACATTTTGCGCATGTACAACTCAAAGCATCCACACACATGGGATGAGAGCCTCCCCTATGTACAACACAGCTATAAATGGGCCCTCCATAGCTCAACCAACCACATCCCCTTTCAGGTGGGCTTGGGATTCCAGCCACTATGTCCCATTAACATAGCAATGCCATTTGCAGCTACTGAGGATGATTCAACTCATATCTAGTCTGAAGTTTCCAAGGTGAACAGCTTCATTGAGCACATTCATCACATTCGCCAATAGGTTCATGACATATTGGAAAGGTCCAATGCTAAGTACAAGCAACGACATGATCAGCATCAGGTGCAACACAACTTCCAGGTGGGCGACAAAGTGTGGCTACATTTGCAGAAGGAGTGCCTCGCTGGACCCCACTGCAAGCTTTTCCTACTCTGATATGGGCCATACACCATAACCAAAGCTGTCGAGGACAATGCCTTCGAGCTTAGTATTCCACCATTCCTTAGTCTGCACCCAGTGTTCAATGTGGACCGCCTTCGACCCTACTTTCCACCTCCATTGGACACATCAGATGTGGCAGAACAACTCACACCAACAAAGTTAAACCCCGACTGCATGGAACAAGCCACAACTGATCAGATTATGGACACACAGATCAAGAACACCCGCCAACAGAATATCCAACTATATTTAGTTGTCAAAGCAATACAACTAGTCCTTCATCAGGGAAAGTGGCTCACCATGGACCAAGTTAAGCAGAAGTTTCCTCATCTCATGGAGGAACTCAACGCAATGGGGACCATTGCTTCCTAAGGGGGGAGGAATGATCCAAGAGGATATTGGTGGCCACCCACCTATTCCACTTGGACCCCCACCATTGTTTCTTTCATTTTTCCAATTTCCTTAATTGTAGCACAATTTACTATTTTTGGCAGTTTTCGGGTCCTAAACTTCCGAAGCCGTTTTGAGGCCCTAAACGACGTTTTTTCGGCATCGAGTGGCCAAATAACTATGGGTCCATTATTAACCCAATATTTCCTATTTATGGATGTAATCCTTAAACATATCTTTCTAACAATGTATCATATGTGTCAAACAGAGGTAGTATGCTAAAGTTATGACCCCGGGAAATTGATGTACCAAGTTACCCAACGAGACCCACATTCTGGCGTTTCACCTCCTAGGGTTAGGTTTTTGGATGTGTAGGGTTTCTGTTATTTCTCAATAATATATAGGCCTTCGAGCCTCATTGTAACACAGAGTTCAGAGGCATGTAGCTGCCACATCTCTTCTCAGAGATAAGCTACCAGCACTCTAGCTAATTTATTTTTATTCTGTATGTAAACAAGTTTCAGTTATTGATTAATGAAATGAAGTGTTATTTCCACTGCATATTTGTTTTTGTGGTTATTTTTGTATTCTGTTTCATTCCTGCATAAATCCGGATCAATGACAATCAAACGATTTGCTCCATGTTCAACTTTAGCTCCTTTATTCGCATGGTTAGGATTCGTACCTTTTGGGCGGTTTGGATTGAAGACCTTGGGTCGACACTAGCATCGTAATTTTTTCAATTTCCTGAGTTTCGCAAGACCTTGTCACACTTCATATGACATTTGTTGAGACATAGATCCACCTTGTATTCTTGTGGCTATGATCAATTATTGAGCATGTATCCACCTGGTTCACTTGTGGCCATGACTCCTTTAGATTTTATATGGCGCCTTTTTGCATATTGTGCAATCATGATAGTTACATTAGTTATACACATGTTGGATCCGCCTGCATATTTATGGTGATGATTTGTATATGAAACTATATGTTCCAGAGATCAGTTTTGTCTGGCATCTATCTCTCTTTCAGGTACCTCTGTTCGAGCCTTTCGATTTTGGATTCTCTGCTCTCTCCATACACATTTGTTTCCTTTTATAATGTATTTCGGATATCATCTTCCCCTCTAACCTCATACATTAGGGGCAATGTGTTATAGCCCAAAATGACACATCTATTCCTGTGACACTTTCCCATAATTTTTTCGCATGTCGACACTTCCATGATGACACTTCATGGAATTCACTAAAAAAAAACTTAAGACTTGGAGGAGCCATATCCAGAGTTATGTAACTCTATTTGACCTTTTCTATACATCGTTAGAAAGGTATTTAAGTAAGAAAAATATTTTTAGAAGAATCCAAAGTCTAAAAATGACAAGAAGTACCCTAAAAATGAGCATATTTGACCTATTTGCGACTTGTCCTACATGGTACCCGCCTATTTCACCTATGTGCTCGCAACTTTCCCTTCATGTTACCCGCGAATACCCCGAATTAATATTGTATTCATGACTTTTATGCAATTCAACCCACGAATCCCTTTGTATTCGTGACTCTTGTTATTGCAGCCCGCGATTGTTGTCACTGTATTGCGCGAATACGTCCTGTACATGTCCAAAATTGAATGGTTCTCAAATTTTGGGTAGTTTGGGTGGTTATGCAACTGACTCCTTCAGTTGTAAATACTTTTTCTTCGACCCTATCTCTTCATAAATGTATAAATAGAGGTAGATAGGTCCATGAGAGGGTACTTGAACTTTTTCATTGTTATGTTGGAGGAATTGTGACTCTCATTCCCCCCACCTCTTCCCTTATCTCCTTGTGTTGTAGAGCTTGGAGGCTGAGTTCCTTGGAGAAGAGAAGCAGCAGAACTAGATCAAGGTTTCACGAGGTGCCTGACTTGGAGAAGGTATCATTGTACTTCTTCCATGTTTAATAAAGATGTGATGTCATTCTTCTCCCCAAATCACTGTCCTGTTTGTGATCAAATGTTTATGATAATAATATTATATTTTCATATTGATTTGATTATCATTTCTTTACATTTAGTCATATTGGTTTGAGGAAGGTATAATTCATTTTGCAAGTCTCTTGGAGCAAGAGGAGCAAGAGGAGGATTGAATGGTTTCTTTGATCAACCTTCATTTGGATAAGGTATGAACCATTATAATATCTAAATCTTGTTTATATTTGCTTGCAAAACTATATGCATCTCTCTTTAAACCCAGTGTGTTGATGGCCTCTTAAATATTATCCATAGGAACACATTCCTCTACAACAGAATGGAATAGATTTTTAAACAAACTGGTTTTCAATTTTGTGCATCTGGAAGCTGGGGAGAAAGACAAATTAATCTAGACAAAGAACAGAGTAGACGGGGATTTCTCGGCCAAATTTGGTTATGAAGTAATCAGACAAGAAACCTTTCAAGGAGAAAAGAAATGGTGGGGGAGCATTATATGGAAAATACATAGTCCTTTGAAAACAATATTGACTCTCTAGTTAGCTTTAAATGACAAACTTCTAACCTGGGAAAATTTAAAGAAAAGAGATTTTCATGGCCCAAGTATGTGCACATTATGCAATGCAAATGAGGAACATTCTTCTCACTTATTCAGCTCGTACCCTTATGCAGGAGAATTCTAGGACCAAGTCCCCAAGAACCTTGCTAAAACTAGGATAACACAAAAGGATGCAACGCTGGAACAATGAACCTAGAAATAGTGAAATGCTATAACAACAAACCCTACCCTCTTTGTATAAACTATTTGGGAAGCTCGAAATCAAGTAATTTTCCAAAATAGAAGGATCCCAACATACATTCTTTCTTCTATCCTAATGCAAAAAATTCAAGAACACAAAAAAGATGAAAAAACAAGGAAGCAACAAGTAATCTCTGCTCTAGACATTAACAAAAGCGAGCCCTCAGCATTCTTTGATGGAGCTAGTCAAGGATCACCCCAACTAGGATGCACATGAGGAGTGATATAAATGATGCATACCTCCAAGATATGTATCAAATTTGCACCGGGGAGGGCTTCCAATAGCAAGGCAGAGTTAACAACCCTTTGGGTGGTTCTCAAGATCTCTCAAAAGGAAAATCTGCAAAGAATACAACTGAATGGGGATTCCAAAATAGTGATAGATTGGGATAATGGAAAGTCCCAAATAAAATCCCCCTAGCTACAACATATCCCAACATAAATTCTACATGTAATGACCTCTTTTGAATTTGTCTCCTTCGTACATATCTACAGAGAAATCAATGGAGAAGCATATATATTATCCAAGATGGCCTTGGATTTACAACCGAGGGTTATTGAAGTAGAGAAAATCATAAATGGACAGCTAAAGAAATATTTTACCTTGATTTAAGAAGAACTTTTTACAAGGATGCAACCCTTCAAGGAAGAACAAAATGAAACAACTATGGATAAATATGTATTTCCATTTGTGTAAATATTGGAAAATTTGTACCAAAAAGAAACTTGTTTTGAGATAGAATAAGATCGGCAAGCTACTAGGGTAGAAAGAAATTGTAAATGCATGGAGTCTTGGGATGTAATTGATACATTATAAAACATTTGAATGTTGCAATGTAAGTCTCACGTAGACAGTTAATGATCACTCTTCATTTAGAGTCATGGACAATTGTTGATGACCATTGTACAGATACAATCCACCCATAGTGAATCTTCTCTCTTGTAGGTTTCTTTAGTATAAAGAATATTTCTGAAGAGTGGGTATGATTTCCATAATGCTTACAAGGGTGAAGATCAAAAAAATGATCTTTCATATCGCCAACTCGATAACATTGTTGGAATTTTGAACTTTAAACTACAATATATGAAGATGAAATTTCTTTTAAGAATCCAACACATTGAAATAGGATTGGCTTGGATTAATCAGGGATGTGAAATGCCACTTCCTTATTGTATCCAAGACCAGTTTTGTGCTTGTTAAGTAAAATATCTTCCCAATATCTAATGATGGAATTGGAAAGAACAAGTTGAACATTTGTATGGAAAACATCATCTTCATTTTATTTTGCTTCTGAAGAGGAGCCATTGATTTTATTATGTTCTTCTAAAGTTGCGTAAATATGTGTAGGTTGTTGATAGGAATCACAAAGAATATTGTTCTAAAAATGAACATGTTTAGAATGTATTTATTCTTGTTGAAGTTGTGATTCAAGTTGTAGAAAATCAAGTGTGTCTTGTGAATCTTGTAGAAAATTTCAAATATGAGTGATATTTTTCTTGTCGACCATAACAGTGTCATTAATAGAAGAGAGAAGTAGAGTGTTCAGTAACTCTACTAAATCATTGATTCGAGCCAATGATAAACTCTAACCAAATAATTACTCAAGTAAAGAAGGGATTCTTGCAACTCCACCCTTTTACAAACAAACTCAATAATTGAAGTACTTGACTCAGAAGATGGAGGGGTGTCGAATTCAACTAAGAGTGCACCTATTTACAATTTAACTTGATTTTTTTTACACTTACATAAAACAATTGAAAGTACCATTGAATTAATAAAAATGACAATTTTCAAGTTACAAAGTGGAATATGAAGCTGAATTGATATTAAAAAATGAATGTTGTACCTCTAAGTCATCTGATGATTGATGATGCTCCAACAATATTATCGTTGTTGTGCCAATGCCATCAATGTATCCTACAATTTTTTTTCCCCATGATCTCTTTAAGGAGAGTCTGGAGCAAGCCTTTTTTTAAGACCATCTTTATAAAAAAAAAGAGTAGAATATGCCTTGCACCTTCTTGTGGTTTCTCATGTAGAGCCCTTGGTTTACTGTAGCATTCCGAGCAGTTTGATTTTTTAGATAGATATCACCACATGCTACCTTTAAAACTCAGACAATGTGCAACCAAGATGTACCTCAATTGGTAATGCCATTATAATTAAAAGGACCAATTCGTACAAGTTTTTATTTTGATTATTGTAATTACCCTACAACGGTACAAGTTTTGCCACAACATTCAAAATTGTACATGGGGAAAAGGTACAACATAAAGAACATACAATTACGTACCATCTTAAAACTTGCAAATTGTGGTCGTGCATGAGTAGGTGTGCTCCTAGAGATGACCCAAAGAAAAATCTATCAAATCTAATAATTGCATTTCTATGCCCATTTTCTAAAATCTCTCAACGAAATTCACTAGTATTCAGGTGAATACAATTCATAGGTCGATACCAGTTAAAGGTGTTTCCCCCATCCATTTGAGTGCACTCACAAGGTTTCAAGCTAAGGAAACTCACAACCACTCATGTGAGGCAGAACACACTTGTTTAACATAACAACCTAACATCACTTAAATGAGTGTGAATTCACAACATCAAAAGTTAAAGACGGTCATAGAATTTTAGGTGAATGCAATGGAACCCATACTAGGAAGTGTATATTACACCACTTTAGACGAAGGTATATCATATGCATTCAAATGAAGGTAGAGAACATCCATTTAAATGAAGGAGTCAACATATGACTCAATATCCAATTTCTCTCATAATTTTGATGTGCTAGCTATGCCACATGAAGTGAGCATCCATCAGATGGTAGGGATGGAAGAAGTCCCAATTGTGATTAATCAATTCATGAGATTGAAAAATGGATCATTAAGCAAAATAAACAATACATGTGCTTGTATTGGTGGAGAGTTGTCTGAAGGAGGGGTTGCACATTGCATAGAAGTGCAGAATTCCAGGTTGCTATTGATGGTTGCGTATTGGGTTTACTAAATGTAGAACTCTAATTCATGGCGTAGAGGAGTGAAGGAGCTCACATAACGATGCAGAGAAAGGCCACATGAAGGATATACATACAGACAATGTGATCGTTTTGAGGTGAATTTTATGAGGTCATGAGAGTTGATAAAATGATGATTCAAACTATAGTGAGGAGTCTAGGAGAATTAGAATTAGGGTTTTTCATATCTCCAAAAAACGCCCAGGGATTCAAAACATAGAGAGAGGACTTAGCAGACACATGTCTAACCATAGAAATTACATCCACAAAATTTAGTGATGAATGGCCACTTCTCCTTTCCTTCTATTATGTCCTCAAATTTATCTACAATGTATTCCCAATAGCCATGTAATCTGTAGATATCCATGGAAGGAAAGAAACCAACACAGGAAATTCACTTTAAAAATTCATTTGGGCAAGAGTAATGGGTATAGGGTTTCCACACTACTAACTGGAGGTTAGTTTAGGGAGGAAAGTTGCAATTGGTGAAATTGGAATATGATTTGGACTTAGTGGATTATGAGGATGAATATGAAGGTCCCATGTGGTTTATCTCTAGATCACATGAGGATACTTATGATATCTAGGAGTGCTCCAAGACAATGGTAGATTCCAAAGACGTTGAGATGGAAAAGGTCTTTAGGTCAGAGAATAATCTAGGTGGTAGAGAACACAAAGAAGGTAGGATATGTGATAGGATTCCACCTATTCTGTAGACAATTGAGCACAAGAGTTATCCTACATTGGCATTTAATGAAACTTGTCAATTCTCTACTTTAGCAGCCAATTAAGTATTAAATTATTTTTTACATGCCCAAGCTACCATGTTTGACCATTTTTCAAACTCTATCCTCGAAGAATCTATAGAACTATTGGTAAAAGGTCATGTTGATGAGGTTAGTATTGGTACATTGAAGGGAGTAAATGATAGAATCATTGGTTCTAACCATGAAGTAAAGGGTAGAGGCCATGGAAGTTTACCAAAGGCTATGAAACAGTTCATGGATTACAAAGAAGAAAGAGGGTCCACTTATTTTTTCAAAGGTAGATAAATAGGTCACCCAATATGGAGCACAGTCCATATGTTTTAAGGGAGTCATTGAGGGCATAATGAAAAAGACTACTTACCAAACTTCCAACACATTGGAATCTTCAGAGCCATCTTCTACACTTTTTTCTAAAGGTAATAAATATCATATACATCCTTTGTGTTTTATAGGAAAGACTCTTGAATATGGGATTTAAAAGAAAAAAACAACCACTACAAATTATGTTAAGGGTGTTTCCTCTAAGACCCTAGTTAATCCTATAAAACCTAGGGAATGTGAATTCTAGTGGAATCTCACTAGAAGGATATGGAAGCTAGAGATAAAGCCATTAAGTTTTCATTGGTTGCAGATTCTATGGAGTTCAACAAGGTAGAGGACAATAAAGTATTTGGACCTTCCTCGAATTATGTAGTGGAGTTCCCAAAAATACCTACTAAGGTTCACAGAAAGGACTCCTCAAATCCTGTAATTAAGTCAAACTATCAACTCAAATCCAAAAAATAAGTAGAGGAATTTTGGGAAGGGGTCATGATGATCTGGAAATTGATGATGATAACTCAATCTTTGTTGGAAGGAAATATCAAATGTTCTTGGAAAAATCCAAGAGAAGAAGGAAATGAGAGAAGGAAAAGAATTGACTATTATTCAAGTCCTTAGTGCAAGAAATGGCCAACATTAGGTTACCTAATGATTATTCTCTCATGTAATGTTTTTTGATGTATTTGTAACTTCAAAATATATTCTGATGTATATTATCATTGTATGTTGTTGTACCCCCATTGGGGATGTGTTCACCCCCTTGCATGATGTCTTAATTGCATCTAGACCTTGAGTTACAACCTTCGTTGTAAGTCGAGGCAATAGTACCCAGTGTAACATCATGTAATGTGTATTTGGATCCTTTGTGGGAGAATCCAGCCATGTAAGGGAAGACATGTGGGCCCCAATCTTATGTTTGGTCAGTGACTTGAAAGGGTATAAATAGGGGGGAACTCTCCCTCATTTATACACACCTCACACTCTCAAGTTCGCATGAGAGAGAGTGACAAAATGGAGGAGAGACAGATAGATATTGAATACTTCTTATTACTGCTTTTGATCATCTTACTATTATGAAGAAGTTTGTGCGGTTTTCTCCTTTATGGTTTCCCCGGTGAAAATATTTGTGTCTCGTGTATCGCTTATATCTAATGCATCTTGTTGCACTTGTTATTATTTCATATAGAGGTACTAGATAATCTAATCAGATCTAAAGGAAAACTAACATGGTATCAGAGCCTCTTTGAAACAAGGCACTGTGCAGATACAGAAACTAGGGCTTCCTAGTTCAAGGTTTTCTCTCCACATATCGTCAAGAAAAGAGGGCTAGGCTAACTCGCCTCAGTAGGGTGCATATTTTGGTGGAGATATTTTCTGAATTGGAGAAGTTTCATTTTTGACCCTGTCACTAGTGCTGAGAGGAACTAGGGCATCAAGTTTTGGAGGATTCCCACCTCAGTTTTCAGAAAGTGACCTAGTTGAGCAACTTGCCTCAAGGAGGCACATCTTTTTGTCCAAACGGAATTTCCAAACTCCAAGTCTGGAAAATTAGAATTTCCCTAAAAAACCCTAGGCAACCAGCTACAGAACTAGGTCGGGCACCTCAAATCGGTAATATATAAATATTTGTTGTTTCCATTTGAGGTTCTCATTTGAAAATATGACTCATCATACTCAACTTGAGGACAAGCTTGGAGGGGCTGATAACTTCCGAGCATGGAGGTACAGGATATCCTTGATCCTTGAAGAGAATGATGTGGATAATTTCATCAATGGAGAAGTTTCAAAACCAAAGGGCGATGAGGCTAAGGCTGCTCATAAGAGAATCATGGCTAAGGCCAAGAGAATCATTGCAAATTATATTAAGGATCGCCTCATCCCCCATGTGAGGCTTCATTCAACAAACCGAAAGAAGTGTATGATGCTTGGACAAATATGTTCGAAGGGAAGAACATCAATCAGAAGATGACTTTGAGGAACCAGTTGAAGAATGTGAAGATACAAAACTCCGAGACTATACAGTATTAATTTACAAGGGTTGCTCAAATCAAAGAACAACTTGAAGTGATTAAAGAAAATGTCAAAGAAGGAGAAATTGTAATGACTACCTTGAATGGTCTCCCTAGATCATGGGACTCATTCATTCAAGAAATTTGTGCAAGAAGGAGGATGATCTCTTTAAGTATAATTTTGGGAGAATGTGCACAAGAAGAATTTAGACTTGTGACAAGAGAAATTGACAATCAAGCTCTCACAGTTCACACCAGAAAGAAATTCAAGAAGAAGGAGAAGAAGGAGAACTTACATCACAATAAGAAGAAGGACAAGGAACCAAAGAAGACCAAAAGAGATACTTCAAATGTTTGATGTTATACTTGTGATTAAAAGAAACACTTTGCAAGAGATTTTCCCATGAGGAAAAGGAGACACCATGCTCATGTTGCCGAAGATGATGATCCAAAAAAACAAAATATTCAAAGGGGAGAAGGATTATTCAGATGAAGAGTATGTGCTAATATCAACACTTACTGTCACTATCTCACATAGAAGCAATGATTGTCTTGTGGATAGTGGAGCTTCTAAACATACGATGGGATACAAGGAATCATTCATTAATATGTTTGAACATGACTCACCTCACAAGGTGAAACTTAGGGATGATTATCAATAGCCCATAAAATGGAGTGGAGAAGATTCATACAAACTTGACTCCAGGAAATACTTGAAGATGAAGGATGTGTTATATGTTCCAGGATTGAAGAAGAATCTTCTCTTTATTTCTGCACTAGATTCAAAAGGGATTAGGATTTCTTTTTTCGATGGCCAAGTTCTGATATGGCCTAGAGGAAAGACAATAGAGGATGCAACAATGATTGGAGAAGAAGACATAGGCTTGTACAAGTTGAAGCGACAGTCTGAACAAGCATTGATTCATGATTCGATTGAACCAAGTGAACTATGGCATAGAAGGCTTGCACATGTGCACTATAGGGCACTACCGATGGCAAGCAAAGCAGTCTTGGAACTACTAAAGATATAGGAAAAGCATGAAGGATTTTGCAAAGGATGTGCACAAGAAAAGAATGCGAAGAAGACATTTCATAGCAGTGAGAGTAAGGCTAAAGTAATACTGGAGATAGTACACTCAAATTTATGTGGACCTATGTCCTCTAGTTCATTAAGAAGGTAGGTGTACTATGTTTCCTTTATATATGATTTCTCACGTAAGACTTGGATATATTTATTGAAAGGGAAAATTGAAGTTTTCAGTAAGTTCAAGGAATATAAAGCCTTGGTCAAGAACCAAACAGATAGGAAGATCAAGACTCTATAGTCAGAAAATGGCAAAGATTTCACTTTAGAAGAATTCAAGGAACTCTACAGAGAGTCTGGGATTAAGAGGGAGTTGAGCACTCCATACAATACTCAACAGAATGGGGTTGCAAAATGAAAGAAATGAACCATCATGGAGGCAGCAAGAGCTACATTGCATGATCATGATCTTTCTATGCACCTTTGGGTGGATGAATCAATAATAGATGTGTATGTATAGAATTGTACTCCTCATCAAGTACTTGACAATAAGACTCTCGAGGAGGATTTATCAGGAGAGAAACCAGAACTCATCCATCTGAGAATATTTGGATACCTAGTGTACGTACATATACCAAAGGAGAAAAGGACCAAGATCAATCCTTCTAGGAGGAAGGGTATCTTCGTAGGATACAATGATACATAAAAGTCCTATCGAATATACTTCTCAATATTCAAGAAGATCGACATAACTAGATATGTAAACTTTGATGAAGACTCAACATACTTCAGATCCAGGAGGACACCCATCTAAGAGGTGGAGGAACCTGAAGAGATGAGAGGCAGAGATATGGAAATTGGAGAATCAATTCCAACCATGAAGATCACGACATGACAAAACCACAAGGGTCGGTAGAGACATTCCTTGAGAAGGACTCCCGCAAGAGGAAACCAGCATGGGAACATGAGCTCTTACAAGAAGCTGAAAGGTATGGCGCTCAAGAGGGAATACATAGAGAGAGGAAGAGGGAAAATCCCTAGAATATCTATGTGGCCCTGCTGTGTGACATCATTGATAGAGAACCTTCCACCTATAAAGAGGCTACATAAAAGAAAGAATGGAAGGATGCGATGGTCAAGGAATATCAGTCAATCATGAATGCCTGGGAGATTGTTCCGAGACCGGATAAGAAGTATGTCGTGACTTCAAAGTGGATCTACAAGATCAAGCATGTTGTAGATGGAAGCATAGAGAAATATAAGGCGAGATTTGTAGCACGAGGCTTCTCGTAGAAAATAGGGATAGACTACAAAGAGACATTTGCACTCGTGGAAAGGTACACTTCCATTAGGACCATACTTGCTTTGGAAGCAATTATGAAATGGAAAATACACCAGATGGATGTCAAGACAGATTTCTTAAATGGTGTAGTCAGGGAGGAAGTGTATGTGGAACAACTAATGGGATTCAAGACATGTGATAGGAAGACCCATGTGTGCAAATTCAAGAAGGCCTTGTATGAATTGAAAAAAGCACCAAGGACATGGTATGGTAGGATGGATAACTTCCTAATGAGCATGGGATTTACCAAGATTAAATCAGATTCCAACCTCTACTTCAAGGTGTAAGATGGAATACCATTGATGATCCTACTATATGTTGATGACTCGTTTCTAACAGGTGAAGAGGAACTCATTACAGATGCAAAGAGGATACTTTCGAAAGAGTTCGATATGAAATACCTAGGTATGATGCACTACTTCTTAGGCATGGAGGTGTGGTAGAGTGCAAATGAGATCTTCCTTGGTCAAGGAAAATATAAAGTGGAGATTCTGAAGAGATTCAGAATGATGGACTTGAAGGAAATGGCCACACCTATGGAATCTAACTTGAATATTTTGAGTGATGCTTCATATGAGAAGGTCGATTCCACAATGTATCATCAGATGATTGGCTCATCAATGTATCTGAAGAATACAAGATCAGACATATGATTTGTGGTGAACACCCTGAACCAGTTCCTAATGGATCCAAGACATGTTCACTTGATAACTAAAAAGAATATATTGAGGCACCTAGAAGGCACAGTGGATTATGGGCTCAAATATGATGTGAATCAGAAGATTAACGTACATGGTTATGTTGATTTGGATTGGGAAGGTAAAGCCACTGACAGAAAGAGCACCTCAGGTTGCTGCTTTAGTTTGGGATCTGGCATGATCTTTTGGTTTAGCAGGAAGTAATCATGTGTGGCATTGAATACAACCGAGCCAGAGTATGTTTCCACTTGCTCAGCTAGTTACGAGGCAGTGTGGCTTCAAAAGCTAATATCTGACTTGTTTGATCTCCAGTTGGATGTGACTTGTATCTTCTGCGATAATAAAAGTTGCGTGAAGCTGTCAAAAAATCCTATGTTCCATGACAAGTTGAAGCACATCGAGATCAAGTTCCACTATGATGGATATGGTGTAGAGAGGAGTAGTGAAGCTCTAGTATGTGGAAACAAAGGAACAGATAACCGATGTGTTGACCAAACCTCTTGCGAGAGAGAAGTTTGAGTACTTTAGAGAAAGACTTGGTGTGATCTAGATCGAGATCCCTCGAAAGAGAGACTGATGTGTTATAGCATAGATAGAGAGACAGGTTTTCTGAGCATAAAATCCTGGTGAAGCTTGTAGGTTTCTCAGATGTAATCAGTCATGTAGGTTGTCCTTGGATGTAATTAGCCCTGGTGAAGCTCGCAAGTTATCCTTCGATGTAATCAGTCCTAATATGTTACAGAAGCATAATATCTCACATGGGAAATGAGATGGATTGTCCAAGTGGGAAAATCCTGGTGTAGTAGGATGCTCAGAGGTAATCAGTCTTGTAGGTTGTCCTCGGATGTAATCAGTCCCGATGAAGCTCGTAGGTTATATTTGGACGTAATAAGACCAATGATGGCTTATCTGAATGTAAACATGAGACCTGACATGGTATGCAGGTTATTCAGATGTAATATTCCTCGTGGGTTGTCTGAGTATAAAAATGAGACCTCATGTGGTACGCAGCTTACCTGGATGTAATACTCCACGAAGGTTATCTAAACAGAAAATATCCTGAATGTAGGTTTTTCTAATGTAATCCCTTGAGGTTGACCTAAAACGTAAAAGATCCTAATGTAGAAGGATTTTGGGTCGGAATCAGTCTTTACATATATATCCATATATATGTGTTCCCATGTTGATATGATAAGGTCATGAAGTACTATAGGCGCACCTAGGTGGTTCTTTGATAGAACGCAGGTTGAACTTGGATGCTTTGTTTGTTTTTTTTGTTTTGTCTTGTGTAGGATAAAAGAGATGATATGGACACGATGAGAAGAGGGTAGTGTTGATTCCTGGAAAATCCTAGGTACCTACAGTAGGGATACTCCCCAATAATCGTTCCCAACTAGATCGTTTATTGTTCAGTATGAGGAATATGTTCAGTTAGGGGCCCGACTACCGTAGAATTAAAAGAAATTTTTAAGTCTAGTTTACTGGTTGCAGCCCGGTCCACCATTTATGTAATTTAATGTTTTAGGATGAAATGAAAGTGCCTAAACTGAATGCAAGTGATCGGTGAGCAAAAACCTCAACTCGTGATGCGTAGGTTCTTACCTCCCGTCTTATCGCTATTGCCCCTCAATCACTTCTAAATTAAGCAAAACTGATGTAATCTATTCTAAACTACTTATCTAACTTATCCTCATGGGATTAGAAATTATATCTAGCGGATTAATGTGTTGTAATGTTGCATGTGGAATCCTACATGTAGTTGTTCAAATTCTATAGACATAATCACAACAGAACATATAAACAAAGATAGTTTCGTTTTGTTAAAACATCCATTACCCATTCATATGCACAAGATTTCTAACCGAAAGTAAAATCATTCACCATTGCAGAAGTAGTTCATTAAGTTACAACGATCTCATAGTTGTATAGCAGCTAAATAAGAAGTAGTTCAGCATTAGAAATCCACACAATCCATTTGAAACTTGTAAGTCCTTCCTCCAGCAAAATTGGTTCTCATTTATTTATAAAATAAATAGTTCTCATACAAATAACTTTAGCATCTAGGCGCCAATGAAATTATTTTCTAAACTCTCCTATACTTTGATTTATACATTTTACAAATGATTTTTGGACTACCCCTGCCTTTTGGGCTTCCCTAACTCCTTGATTTACAAAATTTGTCCTCTAGTGACTTGCACTAGGAAAATAGAAATAAGATAAAATAATTTACATAAAGTGCCACATGTAAACAAGACAAAACTTAAGAGGGTTTAGCCGATCTTCCAATGAATTCTCTCCATGCATTAGCTTCTGCAGCGATAGTCTTGAAATCTATAGGTTCCAACAATCTAACTGCCACTTCATGTATAGCCGGTTGTGACTTTATTTTCGTTGCTTTGGGTGGAGTTATCCTGAGCAGGTATTCCAAAAGAAAATTACCGATCGAGGCTTGTGCAACCCAGTTATTTACCACTTTCTCAGTGATGCCTTTAATTTGTTGAATACTTAGTTCATCCTCTTGCACTCTATCCTGGAGATATTTCAAGTGTTCCTCTTGGCCCGGAAACTCCTGGATATTTCAACTTAGTGTTATTGTAATCCAACAAGATGCATTTAGGGAAACAAGATAAAATCAAAACTACCATTTAAGCTTGCAAAAGTCAGTGACAACTTTAGATTCCAAATCCTGTTTTTCTTTATAGAAATAAAATTTATTAAGTGCTAAGAAAAAATAAAGATGTTTTACCCATTCATCCTAGGCCATTTAAAAGTGATACTATGATGTGTAGAAATCAAACCCGCGAGTTATCTAGACATTTTAAACTAGTGGTAAAGTATATATAAGTTTAGACTGGGATGAAACCAATTAGCTCAAGTGCAAGCTCTAACTATTGTTTTGGGGATTTAGATCTCCAGCTCTTTACACCACACGTTTTGTGTTCAAGTTCAAGGTTTATCCTACCATTGAATTTTTTTTAGCTTTGTTTACAAGGTTTGGCTTCATACCCTAAACATAGAAACTTCTTCTTTTCAAAGATAAGAAAACAAACAATCAAAATGGCTTAGGAAGATCAAAAACCTAACCTGTCCATAATGAAAACATACCAACTAAACCGAAATCCTAGGCTGACTCAAAACCCCTGAAACCTTCTTAAATCAAAGTGACAGCAACTAGGGAAAAGAATAAATCCTAAGACATACTACTTGCACCATCGATTTCTCCCTGTCATCGTATAAAAATGCAAACCATACAAGGCATAGTCAGTGGAACACTCAACCTGCCGCAGCTTCATCATTACAACCCCAGATATCTGAACTATCCATATCTATGGCTCGAAGGCCTGAAACAAACGTTGTGTTGAAGGTGAGAACCAAAAAAGAGACAAGGCCAAGCTAGCAAGCTCATCGCAACAAGGGATTCTAATACAACCCAGATTGAAAAATCTCAGTGGTTGATCAGTAAACAAATGAAAACCTAAAGGATCCAGGATCCAAGGTCCAGGATTTTAAAACGTACCAGAGGATAGTAATGGTGAAAACAAAAAACCCATAACCCTAAAACCAAAATGCCATATCGGGAAAATCTATGACTCGGAATTGATGAGAAAGAAATAAAATTTGCGACAGCATCCGCTCCAACATTGGATTTCTTCTAACGCTATCATGGATATTCACCAACAACTGCCAAAATGCTTCATCAGCAAATCCGTGAAAAAATTCCGTGAGCAACAGTGGGTGAAATATTTCTATTTTTTCGCACGTATCAGCAACAAAATCTGAGTTATGTCGATACTATCGAAAGAACCTAATGAAAGCATCTGAAAAGGCAAGCAACAAAACTAAAAAAAAACTTTCGAAGAAACAACTTCAGATGACAAAATGAGCTTCTACTAATAGCTTTGGCATCAAAGTCTAAGTTGCATCAAACCGTCAGCTTCAATCGGAAAGGTCTTGGGACGAAATATATACGCACAAACGCATCAATAAGGACATGCGAGAATCGTCGATAGTATCGACTCGAAAACTTAAGTTCTGCTGAAGTGATCAATAACAATTCAACCTAATCTCCTGGAAGAGCTTGGCTTTGGATAAAATCATATGGTAAAGCGGAGTCTCTCCGATGTGTCAACTAGACTTGATGAGTTTAGTCGACACATCAGGTGAAAAAAATGAGTTCTATCTTGGAAAAAAAAATTCTAATTTGTTGAAAATAAAACTCAGTCATGGAGAAAAAATATTAAGGAGAAAAAGTAGTCTAAAACAAGTTAAAATATGAAAACTCTAAGGAGGGGCCTTGAAATCATAAAAAAATTATGGTAGGGGTTGCAAGAACAATAATTGGTGACTAGCTAGTGAACACAGATCTCTGAAAAAAACTATCTTTTCAAAACAAAAACTGTTATATGGCATTTGATTAGAGCAACCTATCCCAGTCTTCTCCAAGATCATTTAAGAGTCTAGAATTTTCCAGGAATGTAAGATTCAAAGCATTACATTGATTATAGTCTTTTGGGGTAGGGTAACCAGGCTTAGAAGTCTTGATAACTCTCTTAGGACCAAAATATGAGATTTAGTTTACCTCTGTATTTGGTTGCTGCCGGATATGACACCACAGGATCATGACAGAGTTAGAAATATGCATTCGTTTGTTTCTCATTCCCATGAATTTTTCATTCTTTGATGCTTAAGAATTTTGTCTTTTGAGTCTTCCCCAATTGCTTATTTTACATTTAATATTTGATTTAGGTTCTTCCATCCATAGTGTCCTTTTGTGTGAGTGATGATTTGTTTCAACTCACAGACGGAAAAGAACCTTTTGAGGAATCCTTGTATTTTTACTGATTTATTTCTTCAGTATATATTCTTGATACATACTTTTTTGTTTTGGAATTTTGACTCTTTATATTAAGACTTTTGGATTTCATCTTGTGGCATGGGATTATTTTGAATACCATGCACCTGTCCGTTCTGCTTCCTTTTCGTGGGTCTTTCATGGCAAGCTTCCCAGGACAGATATTAATGTGAAAGTGGATGGGGCCCCAAAATAGTATTCTATACTTCATCTACTTTAGTTATTTACAGGGTTTACATAGGACCTCAATGTGTTCTTGAAATGACTTCCCTTCAGTAGTCTATCAATTTAAAGAATCTGATTTTTTTGTCAAAATATTGCATAATTAACTTCCATTGAGCAGTTCCTGGATTAAAAGCATTTGGAAGTTTGTTCATATTTCAATGTTATTTATGAAAGCAAATGAAACTTGAAAAGAAACCAAGAATAAAACAAAAGAAAAGGTTTATTTATGTACAAAAGGACTCCTAAGGTACTAGGTGAAATAATGTTTGAGAACCAGACCATTAACAGGAAGGTTCTCCTCCCACCCCTATAAATCTTGTAACTTATAAGTCGAGGGGCCTATCTTCTCAGCAATTTGAAAGGGGCCAACCCATAGGTGTTGAAATTTTGTATGTTAACCCTTTTCGTCATGCAAGTGATCGCATTTACGAACCAAGTCTCCAACCTCAAAACTTCCCTTCCCAAATTTATGCTTATCAAACCATCTTTTGACAATCTCCTATTGGTGTTTAAATATTTCTTTTGACTTGAGCCTAGACTCTTCAAGCTTCAACAATGCATTAATCCGAGCTTGTAGAATTTCTCTACCAGGTCCTCGTGAGGCTTGGGGTAAATTAGAGGATGGGAGTAAAATGTTTGGGGGTAGGATAGACTCTTTCCCATAAACTAGAGTATAAGGGGACACTCCTAAAGAATTATTTGGGGTGACCCTATCTACCCATAATGCATTGGGAAGAGCTATGTGACAACTTCTTTGATTTTCAATAACAGTCTTCTTTAAGATTCTGATAAGATTTTTATTGGTTGATTCGACTAACCTTGTGGATAATAATTTGCGAAATAATGCAACTTGATTCCTTTTTCACTAGTGAATTTAGTTAGCATAATTGATTAAAAATAAGACGCATCATTAAAGACAAGTGAAATTGGAACCCCAAACTTGGTCATAATATTTTCTTGCAAGAAGTCAATGACCACGTCCACGTTCACTTGCGTAATGTAATTGCTTCTACCCACTCTGAATTCCTGACTCTGAAAATGATCTTCGCATCAAGTAATTTATTTACCTCATTTTGGATTAGAGGTTCCAAATTGGGATGCATTTTTCTCAGTTGTTTCTAGAATGGTTTAACGCCCTCTTTAATATGAATGATATGTTGGATAATACAGGTGTCATATGTCTTCAATTCCAAGAAAAAATATCCTTATATTGTTGAAACAAACTAATAAATCTACTTCTTTCTACTGGTGAACAACATTTTCCCAAGTTTACATACTTGGGTGCATCCTATGTCCCTAGGTTAATCAGTTCATACTGCATGGATGAACTATTTGTTTTGACATTGGCAGGTTTACTAAATTTCTTGTTTAAATCAAACATCCCTTCCAGTGTTCTCACTCCTTTAGGCATGAAGTTTCCACTTCGAAGATTAGCTTGATGCTTTTCACCATCAATCACCGAGTCCTTGAAAGTTTCATCATTCGTTAGACAATCTATGATTTGATAATCATCATCAAACACTCTCAAGTTTGTAACATTGTCTGGTGTCGATGGCGAAGGTGAGAACCAAAAAAAGGACAAGGACAGGCTGGAAAGCTCAGCGCGACTAGGGATTCTAATACAACCCAGCTTGAAAAACATTAGTGGTTGATCAGTCAACAAATGAAAACCTAAAGGATCCGAGGTCTAGCCTTTTAAAATGTAGCGACAGATAGTACTGGTGAAAAACAAAAACCAAAACCCTAAAACCAAAACGTCGTATCGAGAAAATCTATGACTAAGAATTGATGAGAAAGAAATAAAATTTTCCATAGTGCCGACTCCAACATTGGAGTTCTTTCGATGCTATCGGGGAGAATCACCAACAACTCCCAAAACGCTTCATCGGTAAAACCGTGAAAAAATTCCGTGAGAAACAGTGGGTGAAAAATTTCCATTTTGCGGCACATATCAGTAACAAAATCTGAGTTATGCCGATACTATCAAAAGAACCTGCTGAAAGGATCCGAAAAGGTGAGCGACAAAACTAAAAAAAACTTCCAAAGAAATGATGTTGGGAAACAAAATGATTTTATGTCAATAGCTTTGGCATCAAAGGTTGGGCCGGGCCGAACCGTTGGCTCCAATTGGCAAGGTATTCCAACAAAAGATATATGCACAAACGCATCGGAAAGGACATGTGAGAATCACCAATAGTATCAGCTCAAAAATTTAAGTTCTGCCGAATAGATTGGTAACAATTCAACCAAACTCCCGGAAGAGCTTGGCTTTGGATAAATTCAGATGGTAAAGCGGAGTCTCTCCGACGTGTCCGCCAGACTTGATGAGTTCAGCCGACACATTGGGTGAAAAAACTGAGTTCTAGCTGGGAAAAAAAAAATTCTAACTTGTTGAAAATAAAACTAAGTCATGGAGAAAAAAATTTAAGGAGCAAAAGTAGTCTAAAACAAGTTAAAAGCTGAAAAATCTAAGGAGGAGCCCTGAAATCATAAAAAAATTGGGGTAGGGGTTGCAGCAGCAACAGGTAGAAGACGCGGGTTATTGCCGTGGAAATGAAAATAAGGTCTTGGACAGTTTCGATGTGACGATTTGCTCGAGATGTGATGAATACCTAACAGAGGACTAGGCCTACATCCAGCATGAAAAAGGGTTGGCTCTATAGAAACTTCTAATGACAGATAGTATGGTATGATGCTCAAATAATAAGACGATGATGACAGCAATTATGAGGATGACTCTTTGACTCCGTTATGATGACTCTGCGATGAAGACTTGACCAGATGTGTTGATGATTGTGAAGAGAGAGAATACCTTCCTAGTTAAGAGGGAGTGTTCTTGTATTTGTAACTTCAGAATATATTCTAATGTTTATTATCATTGTATGTTGTTGTACCCCCACTCGATATGTGTTTACCCCTTTGCGAGATGTCTTAATTATGTCTATACCTTGAGGTACAACCTCCGTTGTAAATTGGGGCAATAGTCCCCAGTGTAACATCATGTAATGTGTATTTGGAGTCTCTCTCGAAGAAGTCGGCCCTGTTAGGGAAGACATGTGGACCCCAGTATTATGTTTGGTCAGTGACTTGAAAGGGTATAAATAGGGAGGTGCTCTCCCTCATTTATACACACCTCACACTCTCAATTTTTCATGAGAGAGAGAGAGAGACAAAAGGGAGCAGAGACAGAGATTTGTTGAATACTTCTTATTATTGCTTTTGATCATATTACTATTCTGAAGAAGTTTGCAGGGTTTTCTCCTTTATGATTTCCTCGGTAAAAATATTTGTGTCTCATGTATCTTTTATATCTTATGCATGTTGTTGTACTTGTTATTCTTTCAGATAGAGATCCTATATAATCTAATTAGATCTAAAGAAAAACTAAGAATGTTAAAGGGGTTGGGGGTTCCCACAAACATCTATCCCTCAAAATAATCTAGGAACTAAATTATCTTGATATTATTCTCTTGCAGGAAACCTTGTGTCCTATTTTGTTGAGGTATTATCAAATGTTTTCAAGGATTGGGATTTTTGTTCTTTAAATGATGTTGGTTTATCTTATGGACTAGTCTTATGGTGGAATCACATTCTTTGTACTAACTTTAGGTATATTTGTGGAGCTAAGAGAAAAATAGTGAGGGATTGATGTCATGTCCCCACCCCTCATCCAGACGATAGAGAGAACGCGACCAACACAGTTGCTGCCGTGAACGGGAAATATAGCCCCATGAACATAACAATTAAAAAAAATCATTAAACATAAAATACATAAACAGATGCATTATACATGTAAATACAGATCGGAAGAAAAACACATTCGTTCAAGAATTCAACATGTCCATATTAATTCATAAAACAAATAGTTTCCAGATATTAAGCACAATAATACTTATCTTGAAAGGAAGCTGGCCCACAACTAGCTATGTTGCTGCAAAGTTCCACCCAACCATAGGCCATTATGCTCATCAATCTTTTAACATCACTACCACCCCCGAGCTGGGCATGATTTCCAAAAGGAACTAGGGAACAACAAGCTTACACGCAACAAGTCCATACACCCACAGTCAAGCCAACACACAGTTGGGTTTCACAGATCATCTAGCCAAGCCAATGACAATTGGGTTTCACAGGCTATTAGGGAAAGAAGCCAATATCATAGGGGTTCCTTGGACTTACTCAACCAAGCCAAAATTCACATTAAACACACAGTCAACTAATTAACATATGGGTTCATTGGACTTACCCAGACAAGCCAACCTTCTAATCAAAACACCACCAACCATCTAACAAATGGGTTTTTTTGGACTGCTAAGGCAACAAGCCAACACAAGGAAATCATATCCAAACACAAACAGACCATCCAACAGAGGGGTTTCTTGGACTTACTCAGCCAAGCCAACATAAGGGTGCACTTCACAACCAAATATAAGTTCTGGGGTTGAGGAGAAACGTCCTAGGAGCCAAAACATAAATGGAAATTAGGGGAAAAACACCCTGAGTGAGCAATATGATTCCAAGGAATGTTCAATAGCTTTACTGAGGAAAAAAAAACCTCTACAAACCCTCATATTTCAGATCTATTCTCCCATCTGATGGGTATTTCCAAAAACGGATTTGCAACAAAAAATGACCCGGTAAAATGGGGAAAAATACCTTGTGAGGGAAATACGTTTTCACAAAATGTTTTTAGGCATTGTAGGAGCTAAAATGACCTCCATACACACCCAAATTGTGGGTCTCCTTTTCCCACACATTGAACAACACAAAAATGGGTTTCCCAGCTTGGAGAAATTTGGGAAAATGCATAAAAATGTGAGGGAAGCTCCCAGCTTATTCACAGGGGAAAAAACGACCTCCTCCAACTCCAAAATCGTGGCCCCTTTCTTCCCATTCGCCCAGCAACACAGAAAATGAGTTCTGAGCATGGAGAAAATGAAGGAACGACAAGAAATTCTGAGGGAGAGAGAATAGCAAGCTTCAGCTGCGTGAGAGAGCCCAACGTGGATGAGAATGGGTGAGGAATGAAATATATGGATGAATAATGGCTTGGGCATGCATTTCCAAGAATTCAAAAACACGTTTTCCAAAAATGGGTGGCTTCCCAAATTCGAATTTGACTCCCATACTCTTCCTATCCCCATGCATTAACTTCCCCAACGAATTTCTAAATGATTGGGCACAAAAGACAAAATGGGTAGTTGATAGTTTTATGGGTTTTCCCTTTGACATTTGGATTTTCCCCATTGGCTCAAGGGTTTGAATATTCCCCCCTCCCTATTCCTTGTGAAATCATGCCCCCATCTCTTTAACGTTGCGGCGCATAGCTAGTTGTGGTATTTTTATTAATTGCATACTTACATGATGTCTCAAAACATATTGTGCATGGCTATCACATAAACTGTTGGCATCAATTTTAATTACTGAAACATAAAATACTAAATCCATGGTGCCTTTTCCTTGATCTCCACACCACGATTTATTAATGTTATTTACATCATATGCAATTTAATACCATGGGGTCAAAACCAAGGTGTTACACTTGATATGATATTAATCAATTTATATGGGCCATATGAGGATGAGAAGACATTCTCGACCTCTTTAGCCATCTATGGGGGGGTGGAAGGAGAAAATATGATTTTGAAGGGGGGATTTAATCATACACTTAACAAAAAATAGATTTGGGAAGATACTACAAGAAAGCATCATATGGGATATTATTTCTCTTCTTTATACCTCTATCTCTACTAACCTTACTTCTGCTCCTACCTTTGTCTCTATTGGTTGTTCTGCGTAAACGAGGTTATCTGCTTATGCCTCTATTTCTTCTTACTCTACTAGTGGATTACCGGAATCAACAGGATCAACAGCTGAATCTACAGTTTATTGGTTTGAACAAAGTCAATGTCCTCCCCCTCCTACTTAGCTTCAAGATTTTATTAATGCTGAAATGCCATTTTTAATAGATTCAAAGACGAACCAATCAACAAAAATAATGCTAGCACTGGCTCTGCCTTTGCTCTACAAAATTCTGGTACCTTGAAGGTCCGGAGGTGTTGCGCTTCTGAGAGCGAGGAAACTGCTCGATCTCAATATAAATATCCAACAGGTTTGAATTTCATCAACTCATTGATGTGGAACCCATGCAAATATCCCCTACTTTGTGGAATTCTAGAAGATAAAGAGAAGGGATTTCTAAAATATTGCATTTTTTTTAATCTATGAACCACTTTTTAATGTAAATTTGTGAATGATAATGTGTTTAGTAAATCGTGGATTGTCTTAACATCTTCCTATTTTTCTCAAGTTGGAGAAGGAGAATAGGAATTCACCAAGCCGTTGGGGTATACAAAGTTTAAGGATTTAATACATGAGACATGAAAACCCTATGATAGTTGTAAAAGAGACTTTGCAATGCGAAATTTGTAGACAATCTCAAGAGGATCAAAAAAGTTATGAAAGGGTGGGCTAAGATAGTTTTTCTTAATTCACAAAAAGACGTTAAAGAAGTGGAAGAAGAGATTTATGCACTTTTTGACAACTTTTTAGGGGCATTCATAAAAAATAAGCTAAGTCCTTAAAGATGTTGGACACCAAGAAAAAGGAACCACTATCGAAGGAAGAAGCAAGGTAGAGACTAAAAGGCAGGTCTCTATGGATAAATGAAGGTGGAAATAATACTAAATTATTTCACTAGTATGTCAATTATAAGAGACATGTAAACACTATATGGAATATCATGCATCCTAATGGCTCTCGAGTTAACAACTTCCAAGATATTGTATATGTTGGAAGACAACAATCTAAATCCATGTCTAAAGATCCTTAGAACGACAATATTGCTTAGATTATGCAAATTTTGAGTTTATGTCATGCTCTCATAAATGAAGAATCTAATAAGGATATAGAGGCTAAAGTTACTTCATCCAAGTTGAAGGTTTTTTTATCCTCATTCAAGAGAGGGAAAATATCTGGTCCCGATGGATTATCTAAGGAGTTTTAATTGGGGTTTTATGAGGAGAAAGAGTTGCAACAAGTGGTGGAAGAACTGTTGGAAATTTGGACAATACTGAGACCAGGGGGGTGAATCAGTATTGATAAATTTTAACAATTTAAGCCACTCTTAATTTTTTTTTAACACACATGATCAACAAGAACACACATAACACAAATTTATCATGGAAGCCCAATTAGGTAAACCACCAATATATCCTATTACTGCAAAATTATACTTACAAATATTTCATGTCTGCTACTACAGACAAGGATGGTACTAAATCCTATTTACCAACAGCTACTGGAAGAAGGCTTCGACCCCCTGGTTTTCTCAGCTGCTACTGAAAGGATGCTACGACACCCTATTTACCAGCTACCACCGGAAGGAGGCTATGACCCCCTAGTAAGCATGTTGCTTACCCTAGCGCCTCCCAACCTCCCTCATATGATAATTTGATCTCTAACTGTACTTCAATTGATCTGTCAATTGAAAGTGCAGAGATGATTTCTCTCATTCATCATTATGTCTATAAATACCCTCTAACACATTTTCTATGAACTCATCTCTTCACCGTTGCATATTTTCATTCTTGGATCATGCCTCTTCATGAAAAACTCAATTCTTCATTTTAAACATTCTTTAACTCTATTTAGGTTTATCACTCATACCTTTCCACAACAAAATCTTACCAGAATTGCCTCTCCACAATGATAATTATTCACCAGAGATTCTTCCGAATTCATAATGATATTTCCACAATATATCCTTTTTGCAACCATCCTAAACTATTTGATCCATTGCGGACTCATTCCTGTCCGTCGATCTAACACACAGATTTCCCTCCGCAATCATCTTTCTGTAATTCCCTTAGCTTTCCGCAATTGTCTTTTCACAAAAACCTTTCTGCATTATTGATTTCTTGTGGACTCTTCCTTGACCATTGATCTAAGATCAAATGCAAATTGTGGATTGTAGATTTACCAAATTTATTCAAAATTATTCCACAATCTTTCTTTCACACCATTGATCTCTTGTGGATTATTTCTTGGTCATCGATCTTGCGGATTGCGGGTTTTCCAAATTTCTTGAAAATACTTTCATAATTTCATTTTCCACAATTGTGCTTCTGCATCACCAATCTCATGCAGAGTCTTTCATGTCCGTCGATCTTGCATATTACGGATTGCGGAATGCAGATTGCGGGGTTTTCCAAATTTCTTGAAAATGCTTCTACAATTTCCTTTTCCACAATTGTGCTTCCGCGCCATCAATCTATTGCAGAATCTTTTTCAACCGTCAATATTACGTATTGCGGAATGTGGAACTACACTTTCCCATTTTGGATCTCCGCAATTCTCTTCTGCAACTTTGTTTCCGCATTTTTCTGAACCGTCGATTTCCTTGCGGGTTCATTCCTGACCGTCGATCTACAATCAAATGTGGATTGTGTATCTTCAATTTTATTTGTGCACAAACCATTCACCACTGTCGATCTTTTCAAAATTGGCCTCAGCAATTTCTCTTGAATGATCTGGATCGTCCATTTTTTCATTTTTGCTTCCACTACTTGATTTGAGGATTCGTCCCCTATCATCGACCTACAATCTGATCTTTGGAATTTCTCTTTCATTACTGAACTTCTTTGACATCAATGACAACTATTTTCAACAATATCCCCATTTGGCATTGATGGAAACTCCTTAATTTTTCTCCCCCTTTGACATTAATGACAAAGGTTTCTTCTTCTTGACAACTCCCCTTGACATGATTCATTTTCCTCCATTTTATTCATTGTAAGGGGATTACTTTCATATTTTTCCTAAGATGCTCAAATGCTTCTTTGGGTAGTGCCTTTGTGAGAATATCAGCTATATGTTCTTTGGTGTCAACATATTCTAGTTTGACAACCTTTTGTGACACTTGATCTCTTAGAAAGTGATATTTTATTGGTATGTGCTTTGTCTTAGAGTGCATGACAGGGTTCCTTGATATATTAATGGCCCTCGTATTGTCACAACTTATCACTATTGGATCTTCATATTTTACAAGTCTTCTAATGCCTATTTCATCCAAATGACTTGAGTACAACATGATGCAGCAACAATATATTCAGCCTATGTTGTAGATAGTGATATGGAGGATTGTTTTTTTATTAACCATGATACCGAACGATTTCCCAAAAATATTGTTGCTCCACTGGTACTCTTTCGATCATCAACACTTCCTGCCCAATTTGCATCAGTGAATGCCTTTAGAGTGAAGTTATTGTTTTTTGGATACCACAATCCATAATCCATAGTACCTTTTAGATATCTAAGAATTATTTTTACTGCAGCCGCATGTGTTTATTTTGGGGTTGATTGAAATCTGGAAGCCAAACCTACAACCTGCATTACATCTGGTATAGTAGTTGTTACATATAATAAACTACCAATCATTGACCTATACATAGTATGATCCACTTCTCAGGATTCATCATTCTTGCTTAATTTACAGGCAGTGACCATAGGAGTAGTAATAGTTTTGGATTCTTCCATTTTGAACTTCTTCAATATTTCTTTGATATACTTAGTTTGAGAAATGAAAATCCCTTTTTTTGATTGAGATACTTGTAAACCTAGAAAGAATGCCAATTCTCCTAACATTAACATTTCAAATTCTTTCTTCATTTATGATGCAAAGTTTACACTCATAATTTGTAGATCACTTCCAAATATGATATCAGCTACATAGACTACAACAATGATAATATTTTCATTTTCAAACTTTATGTACAAATTATTTTCAGTGACCCCTCTTTTATATCCTTGTTGTTTTAAATAATTGTCAAGTCTAGAGAACCATGCCCTTGTAGCTTGTTTAATGCCATAGATAGCTTTCTTAAGTTTGCACACATTTTTTATGTTTTCTGACAAGAGAAAACCTTCAGGATGCTCAATATAGACTTCTTCTTCAAGTTCTCCATTAAGGAACATATATTTTACATCCATTTGATATACCTTAAATTTTTTGTAGCATGCAAAAGCTAACAACATCCTAATGGCTTCGAGTCTTTCCACAGGTGCAAAGGTTTCTTCAAAATCAATGCCTTCTACTTGAGCATGTCCTTTACATACTAACCTAGCCTTGTTTATTTTCACATGACCATGCTCATTGAACTTGTTTTTAAATATCCATTTGGTTCCAATAACGTTCATATCCTTAGTTCCTAGGACAAGTTCCCAAGTTTGGTTCTTTTCTATTTGATCAAGTTCTTCATTCATAGCATTGATCAAATCCTCACTTTTGCAAGCTTATTTAAATGTTTTGGGTTCTATTATCGAAATTAGTGCTTGCTCTTCATCAAATAATTTTCTTCTTGTTTTAACTCTTGATTCTTTGTTACCATTTATTTGATTTTCAGGATGATTTTTCTGGACCCACCTAGACAGTGTCTTTGTGTCTGATCTCGGGGATTCTTCATTCTCACTTTGATGTGATTCTTCTTCCTCTACTCTTTCTTCTTATTCTTCAGAATTACCTTCCTTTTATGTACTTTCTCTCTTTCTTTTATCATCTAATTTTTCATCATCAATTCCTTCATCGTCCATACTTCCTTTAATTTGTATTCTTCTTGTTTTAATACCATCAACATTTACATTTACATTTACATTTTCTATTATCTTGTGTGACCTTAGATTATAACATTTGTATGTATTTTTGGTCAAAGAGTATCCAAGAGATCTGCCTTCATCAGTTCTAAAGTCAAACTTCCCTAAATTATCATCATCTCTTTTTATGTAGCATTTACTTCCAAAAGTTCTAAAATATTTAACTGAAGCCGGTCTTCTAAACCATAGCTCATAAGTCGTTTTGTCAATATTTACTCTGAGTTGTCCTATGTTTTGTACGTGGAAAATTGTATATATTACTTCTCTCTAATAGCCATCAAGATGTTTTGCTTCATTAAGCATAGTTCTATCTACTTCTTGGACTGTCCTACTATTTCTCTCAACTACTCCATTTTGTTGAGGAGTGTTTGCTGCTGAGAACTGCCTCTTGATTCCATGATCTTCGCAAAACTCATTGAACTCATTTGAGGTGAATTCTCCACCATTATCTGATCTTAGGCATTTGATTTTGTGATTTCTTTCATTTTCAACAAGGGATTTGAAGGCTTTGAACTTCATAAAATCTTCTTATTTTTCTTTAAGAAAAGTCTCCAAAGTCATTCTTGTATAGTCATCTATTAATAACATAAAGTAATATTCTCCTTGAAGGATTGTTGTCCTTGTTGGTCCACAAATATCAGTGTGAATTAATTATAAAAGATGGGAGGTTGTATGTTCTTTTACCTTGAAGCTTGTTCTTGTTTGATTCCCATGAAGACAATGTCTACACACATGATTTGGTGGTTTTATGATTTTTGGCAGATTTCTTACAGCTCCCTTCTGACTAATTCTTACAAGATTGTCAAAGTTCAGGTGCCACATCCTTCTATGCCATAGTAATCTTTCACCAATTTGGCTCATACAACATTGTTCTTCATTTTTTAAAATATAAACATTGCTTGCAATTCTTACAGCAGTTCCAACAAGTTTTCCTTAATCTTTTCTTCTTATTTCACACTTCTTAGAATCAAATATACATATATGTCCTTGATCACACATTTGACTCACACTCAAAAGACTAGGTTTTAAGTTCTCTACAAGCATAACATTTTCAGATTTTATCTCATCTCTAATAACCATTGTACCCTTCCCAATTATTTTAGATGATAGATTATCTCCGAAGGTGACTTTTCCTTTTTGCTTCCTTTTTAGTGCTAGGAACTTAGTTTGGTCACCTTCCATGTGTTTTAAGAATCCACTATCCACATGCCATATATATATATATATATTATGTAGAACATAGAGCTAATGAAAATTCCACCTCATCCTTTCTTTTCCAAGCTATTCCTTCTTCTTTTCCTTGAGATTTTGAGGCATCATCCATAGGAATTACTAGTTTACATTTTCTAGCAACATGTCCCTGATTACCACATTTGTAGCATTTTGTACTATAATTTTGTAGAGGAGCAAAGGAATTGCAGTTTCTTCCTTTTAGATTGTTTTTGGTAATATTTTTCTTATAGACAGAGGTATGTGATATAATCCCTTTCTCCACATGAGCCTTTAGTTTACAATTTCTTGCCATATGTACAAAATTCTTGTAGGTGTAACAATTTCCTAAGAAGAGTTGTTGATCTTTACTTGTCACTGGTCTTTTAGGCATCGTATGTTTTCTTTGTAAGGGAGAAGCAAGTTTCTTACTTTCTTCTCTTTTAATTTGGCTAATGAGTACAACAGCATAGCTCCTTTTACTTCCATCTTGATTTGTGTAAGAGGAATATTCTTGTTTTCCTTTGTCAAATCCTAATCCGGATTTATCGCTTGATGGTCTTTGAACACTTAGGATTTCATCTAAAGTTCTTGACCTGTTTTCAAACCTTGATTTGATATATTCTTCATCTAGTTTCTTTCTAAGGTGTATAATGTCTTGTTCAAGCTTTTCAGATTCTTGGATTCTCTTTTTGAGTTGATGTTCGAGATTGTTTTCAACACTTTCGACTTCTAGAACCTGATTTTTTATGTCAACAATCAGTCTTTCTGCATTTTTGTTTTTCTCTTCAAATTCTATCATGTGAGTTTTCGGTTTTTTGTACATCCTTTTATGCTTCTCTAATTCTTCACGAGCATTTATAAGTTCTACTTCCATATCTACCACATGTTCTAACTCTTCTTCAGAAATTTCACTTTCGAAACCCATGAATAGGACTTCAACATCTTCACTTATTTCTTCATATTCATTGTCTTCTTTGGAGTACATATTTTTCTTATTTTCTGAAACTTCTTCTTGTATATGAACTTATTCTTTTGATCTTTATGAGTTCAAGGTTTTTATCATCACTATCCCCTTGTTTTGGGTGAGGACATATTTTGGAAAAATGTCCAATCCTTCCACAAATAAAACATATCAAAGGTAGCTTCCCTTTGTACTTGACAGTTCCTCTCAAAAGTTTCTTGATGAAGAGAGCTTCCTCATCATCTAGGTCCTCAGATTAGATCTTGGATACAGATTTAAAAGCTGCTTCCTTCTTTGATGATCCACTTTGTCATGTTCTCATCTCATATGCAGTAAATATCCCATGTAGTTCATCTACTGTCATAAGTTTAAGATCATCTCGTTCTTCTAGAGAGGATACCTTTGAGTCATACTTCATTGGCAGGGTTCTTAGTACTTTGTCGACTACATCTTTCTCTTTGGGTTCTCCTCCAATGCCTCTAATAACATTAACAATTTCATCTACTCTTTGAAGATATTCTGCAATATTTTCTTCCTCTCTCATTTTTAAGTTTTCAAACTGTCCTTTGTAGGTCTGAAGTTTGGATTCCTTGACTTTTGTTGCTCCTTCATAAACACATTTTAGTTTTTCCTAGGAATGTTTGGTTGTTTTGCATTGCATGACTTTACAAGTACTGATTATGTTAACCCACTCAAGATTGCATTTAGATATTTTTCATTGGCTTCATATAAATTTATATCTCCTTCATCTATAGGTATGTCATCTAGTACTTTATATTATGTTTCAACATTACTCCAAACCTTGTATCCAAGATCCATTAGATGACACTTCATTCTTACACTCCAATTTGCATAATTATCTCCAGTAAATAAGGGAGGTCTATTGGTGGCTAACCCTTGTTGATCCATAGTGATTTTTAATAGGATCTTCCTTCCAGTGATTAAGCTGTAGTGAAGGATCCCGCTCTAATACCAATTGTTGGAAATTTGGACAATACTGAGAGGGGGGGTGATTTTTAATAATTTATGCCACTCTTAATTTATTTTTAACACACATGATCAACAAGAACACATAGAACACAAATTTATCGTGGAATCCCAATTGGGTAAACCACCAATACGTCCTATTACTGCAAAATTATATTTACAAATAGTTTCTTCCTGCTACTACAGACAAGGATGGAATTGCACCCTATTTACCAGCAACTACTGGAAGGAGGCTTCGACCCCCTATTTTTATCAACTGCTACTGAAAGGATGCTACGACACCCTATTTACCAGCTACCACTAGAAGGAGGTTACGACCCCATATTAATCTTGTTTCTTACCCTAGCACCTCTCAACCTTCCTCATATGATAATTTGATCGCTGATTGTACTTAAATCGATCTGTCAATTGAAAATGCAGAGACATTTTCTCTCATTCATCATTCTGTCTATAAATACCCTATAACATGTTTTCGGTGAACGCATCTCTTCACCATTGCGTATTTTCATTTTTGGATTGTGCCTCTTCATGAAAAACTAAATTCTTCATTTTAACAATTATTTAACTCTATTTAGGTTTATAATTCATACCTTTCCACAACAAAATCTTGCCAAAATTGCCTCTATGCAATGATAATTCTTCACTAGAGATTCTTCCGAATTCACAATGATATTTCCGCAATAGATCCTTTTCGCAACCATCTTGAGTCATTTGATCCATTGTGGACTCGTTCCTGTCCATCAATCTAACACACAGGTTTCCCTCCATAATCATCTTTCCACAATTTCCTTAGCTTTCTGCAATTGTATGTCTGCAAACACCTTTATGCATCATTGATTTCTTGCAGACTCTTCCCTGACCATTGATCTGAGATTACTATACGAATTGCGGATTTGTGTTCTAACTTCTTTCCTTAAAAAGGTACTTCCACAATTTCCTTTCCGCAAGATACTTTCTGCACCATTGATTTCATGCGGACTCCCTCCTGATCGTCGATCTTAGATCAGATGTGGATGGTGGATTGTGGGTTTACCAAATTTCTTGAAATTGCTTTCGGAATTTCCTTTCTATAATCTTTCTTCCGCACCGTCGATCTCTTACGGATGCTTTCCTGATCATCGATCTTATGGATTGTGGATTTCGGATTAAGGAATGCAAATTGCGGGTTTTCCAAATTTCTTGAAAATACTTCCGCAATTATGCTTTTGCGTCGTCGATCTCTTGCAGAGTCTTTCATGTCTATTGATCTTGCGGATTGCAGAATGTGGATTGCAGGTTTTCCAAATTTCTTGAAAATACTTCCGCATTTTCCTTTTTCATAATTGTGCTTTCTCGCCATCAATGTCTTGCAGAATATGTTTTTACCATCAATCTTATAGATTGTGGAATGCAGAACTACACTTTCCCATTTTGGACCTCCGCAATTATCTTCTGCGTTTTTCTGAACCGTCGATTTCCTTGCGGGTTCATTCCTGACCGTCGATCTATGATCAAGTGTGGATTGCATATCTTCACTTTTCCTTGTGCGGAAATTGTTCACCACCGTCGATATTCTCAAAATTGGCCTCCGCAATTTCTCTCGACTGATCTGGACCGTCCAATTCTTCATTGGTGCTTCCAATGCTTGATTTGCGGATATGTCCCCTGTCATCAACCTACAATCCGATATTTGGAATTTCTTTGTCATTACTAAACTTATTTGACATCAATGACAACTATTTTCAACAAGAACCAAGACTTTATAAAATATATTGTGGCCATTAAACATTACATTTATATCCATTACAAGGAAAACACCACGTAGCGGAGGATTTTGCGCAGGTTTGTAGTGTTACAAGATTGGATAAAATCATCAAAAAAATATCCACTATAACATTTTCCAACGATATCAGATGGTTTGGCGGAGGTTTTTATGGAAATGTATTCTAATTAAAGAAAAGTTGATAATAGGAGGTTATAATAGAGGTTTTTTTTTTCAGTGCATTTTTATCAATAAGATGCACTGATGCGTATATAATTTTAACCACACCACTACCCTTTATTTATAATCAAGCATTGGTGTGTACTATAATTTTGATAGCACAGGTTCTCTATAACTTCATATGTATCGATGCTTTATAATTAAAATCATATCAGTACTTACTACATCTCATTATGCATCGGTGATGATAGGAAATAACAACGCACTAGTGAAGTTGATGGTAACATTAGTTGTCCTTTCATTTTTTAACATTATAATGTGGTTTCAATATATTGTTTCCTTGCTGCAATTTAATCATAAAAGCATTGGGGCATACAATTAATAAAAAAAACACTAGTGCACACACTTAATAAATTTTTGCATTGGTATTATTTTCTAGTAAAAGCACAAGTGCGTACAATTAATAACAAAAGGCAATATGTGTGACATTAACATAAAAGCACTGTTGCATAAAATAAATAAAATGTATTGGTGTGGAAAATTTTGTGGTCGTCATTTACTTTGTGTGTGTGTGTGTGTGTGTGTAACAATTGTAAACATCGATGCACTTCAGACGATGAAAAGGAATGGTGATCATTCACTCACCGGTGACTGGTGACTGGTGACTATTATAAAAATTACAATGCATTGATACATTTATATATTTTTTAATTCCATTATTCATCAAAAAATAAAACAATTTTTATAACAGTATTCATATTTGAATTTCCAGTATTGCTTTTGGATATGATGTTTGTATTAATTTGTTATACCATGATATTTTTCATCTATTCATTGTAATATTTAATCATCCATATTTTTAATCAGCAATGTGACATTTCACAATGGAAATGGACAATGCAATAGAATAAGAAACTTATTTTGTTATATATGAACAGGAGGCCATTTTTCATACAAAATGGGACAACGTAAAGGTCCACAATAATCAAAATGTTAATATGTAATTGTTACACTTATTGGTAACCTGTGGTCTTCCAATTGGGACACTATTTGTAGTACATTATGTTAACACTAGAAAATTACCAAAGGTTGTAAAGGCTATTCCCAGTTAACAACAAAAACCACTTTTGAATAGAAAACTGGATTTTTTCTCTTCCGAGAGGGATCTCTCACAAAATATTAACACGGCCAGATATGTATCAACAAAATTGTTTGTAATAGATAAGATTGGTTGAAACAGAACACATGACCATTGGGATATGGATTCAAGACATGAAAATTGATAGACAGATCTTTTGCATGGAAGTTTTAAACAGAGGCAAGGTAGCTACTCAGTCACAGTCAAAATTTGATTGTTTAGTGAAAAAGGAAGAACATGAACAGACCATTAACACAAAGCATTTAAAAATGAATTTTGTATCAACTTAGAGGAAAGGCTTGGTGAATATCTGAAAAGAACAGCTAGAGCATAGTAAATATGAATTCTAAACTTTTATACACTCATTTTAGACATGAAGGAAAACATAATGGAAAGATAAAACTAGAAAAACATTCACATGAGAAGGGAAAGTACATACTTCAACATAAAATAACACATGAATCTCTAAAAATTCCAACTTTCGGCTCTGTAAATTAAATAAATACTTGAATACACAAATTCTCCAAAATCTCATGGGTTCCAACCCTCGCTTCATCAAATGTATAAATACTTATACAATTGCTCCTTGAGTTGAACAATAAACCTAACTGTCTAACGGTTTCAACCATTTATTACATGTGTCAAAATACTTGTCTATTACAAAATAGTTCTGAGATAACAAAACTTCTTAACTAATGAAATTAAAATAACATTTTATCATAAAATATATCCTTCGTTGAAGTTCTTTTGTGGTGTCTAGCTTGATGTTTTCATGGTTGTAACTTATATTTATTTGATCCAAATTGTTGAAATGTTCTCCACTGTTTCAGTTTAGGAAAATTTACAACAACTATTTCATGTGCCAGAACTCTGAGCTCCATGCTTTCTGCATATGAAAGGTTAGGCACCTTGGCACACATGACTTTAAAATCAAACAATAACTAGAACTCTTCAACCAATTTATCAAACGCAACTCTTCCAGACAGAGCCTGCTGCATATCTTGAAACTTACTGTCATCTGACTTGTAATTTACCAATTTCTCTAGATATTCCTCCTGAGACAATAATGGTCCCATTTCCTCCCAGAAGAAAGGAATTCCCCTATTTACCAATGGAGTGAATAAGTTACTTATTTGACTCTATGACTTATAATATCAACTTTAGCATGTACAGTATCCAACATTCTATACTTTCCAATCACTTTTCTATCCAAAGAGGCACTAACAACTTTGTCTTGGATACCAAACCTTCTGACTTGATCTTCTGATAAGGCACTTAAAAAGTTGTTAGCATTCTGAGCTACTTCCATTGGCTTCTTATTTAATCCTTACTTTACTATCAGAATATTTTGTCTGGCTACTTTCAGAGCACTCTCCTAATCTGCAATAAAATCTAAATATGGTCTAAACTTATTAGATTTCTGAATAATCTTATCCCAAATCATATGTTTGGCTCCTTGCAAGGCCATTTGGCCAACCACCTGATTTTTTAACTTGGTATTTTGATTTATTACTTCTTGGTATTTTTCCTCTATTTCCTTCTTCTGTTGCTCTTTTTTCAAATCCATCTCTTCTAGATTCTTGTTCTATTTATTTAATCCTATAAGTTCTACATCTTTCAGGTTTACCTGAGACATTGCTTTAGAAAGAGAAGTTGCATCTACTTCTAAAGAAGAAATAGTAGATTGGTTTTTAACTTCTTCACACTTTTCCTGTAACTCCTTTTCTTTTGCTGCTAGCTTAGCTTTTAGGTCCTTTTCATTTTCTATCAGAAGCTTAGCATCGTTTTCCTAATCTTTTTCTTTTCTTCAAGCTTTAACAACTTTGCTTTATAATCACTCAATTTAGTGCTTAATGCTTCTTTCTACTTCTCAAATTTTGTCAATTCAGAAGTCTAAATAAGCCGAGTGGAAGGAATTTTCAATTTCTTTTTTAGCACCTGGACTTCTTTCTCTTTCTCATCAAACAACCTTTGAGCCACTTCTCCTTTTTCTGATTGCCCTTCAACCTTCAATAAATATTCCTACAACTTTTTAATTTTTACTCGAAGGGCCTTGTTCTCGACCCTTTCTTTTCATAGGAGGTCCTGAGCCTTCTTTTTATTGGACTCCAGTTTAGACACCTACAATGTAGATTTAAGAAATCTTGTATATATGATATCATTTGTTTCTCTGTGAAAGTGTATTATATCTATAGTAGGGAGTTTTTCTAAGCTCACATTCACCTATGATACCTTATTACCCACAGTCATGGCCAAACTCAGGGTATCTTTGGCATGATCCCTTACAGTTTTTAGAGTTACATCTGGCCTTAGAAATTGTCTCACCTCTTCATATAATTTTGTTGTTTCATCAAAGGTTTTATCAGCCACTCCCCTGTAGGTATTCAAACACTCCTCTTTTGTTGTATACTTATTCGGGGTTACTCCATCAAATACGTATTCCTAAAGCTCTAGACCAGTTACTTTGGATTTTCCTTGCTTCTATTTACGTTTCACACTAATATTCTTCACCTGTATACTTATTCGGGGTTACTCCATCAAATACGTATTCCTAAAGCTCTAGACCAGTTACTTTGGATTTTCCTTGCTTCTATTTACGTTTCACACTAATATTCTTCACCTGTACCATTTTCCCTTCTTGTCCAATTTTCTGCTTTTTTGGTGTACTAGCAGTGTCTGCTTCTTCAGTGTCCATGAAACCTAAATGTTCTCTCTTCTTTGAATTTCCTAATAAACTTATTAATGATGAAATATTACCAGCAACTGCAACTATGTCAGAAAGATCCATTGGGGGAGAATTATTTCCAGGCATGGATGAGACAGAGTCTTGTTCCATGTTGATATTACCTGGGGCTTTGTTAGGATAATCTTCCCAATTAGCTGCTTCTCTAAGTCCAGCTACTTCAGTATGTTCAAAAGGCATATTTTTGTTTTCCTGCCTTCTTTTAGAGATTACTTGGTGTAGATCATAGTTAACAACAGCTCCCTAAGAAATCTCCATGATTTTGAGCAGACTATCAATTACTGGTAGAATAGCTCTACTTTTTACAACATATGGCCCTTCCTCCCAGGGAAATTTAATATCCAGACTCTTCCCGAAGTTTAATATGTGTTCTTCCTCAACTATAATCCTTTGTCTAAGAAATTCCAAAGAAAATATTCTAGTTGTCAGAAATGCTAGAAGAATATAAGGTTGGTGCACAAATCCATATAATCTTATAATGGTTTCAAATTCTAAAAGGAACCAGTCTCCTATCATTTTACTAGGGGAAAGCTGCAATGTTTCCTTCATTTTTGGAAATACCCTGGGAAATATTTCCTAAAAGAAAATACTGTATATTTCTGTCATCAAATAATTCATAAACTTGAAATAATTCTTGGTCATTTCATCAATGAGTATCAACTAAGGAAATTGTAGGCTATCTTCATTGTGTGATAAAACCATCTTGAGCAAAAAATACTGGAATCTGAAAAATTTGGTATCGTGGAAGTTGACTAACTGAGAACGAATGTTCACAGCCAAGAACTCATCAAATTTAAGGCAACAAGACTGAAAATATTGACCTGTAAATTCATACTCAATTAGACAAGTACTCAAGATAAACAACAAACTCAATAGTGACTTTGTAACATAACCATTAGTGTCTAACCCCAAAAATTGTCTGGCTAAAGTTATACACAACTCGGTCTCTTCATTAAATAAAACCAAATCAATAGGGTAGGATAAACTCATAACCTCACTATCAAGCTTTTTTTTTACTTCAAAAAGGATTATTTACTCTCGGCTGCAAACTCTTGGAAGAAATGTATGATGTTTTCTTCTTTGTACTCATGGGATAAACAGACAAAATCATCTGGGACAGATAGGGTTTTGCGAATAACAGAGGCATTAATAGGACAAAGGATCCTAGACTTAGGTTTATCCATGATAGCTTCTTCAATTGCAGAATAATTATTTGCACACCACTCAACAAATTCAGGGCAATTGGGGGTCTGGTCAATAGAGAAAAAACAAAAGAAAGACTTGAAAACACCATGGGTGTCACTACCCTGGTCCTTAAGAATTTTCAAATTTATTTTAGCTGTCTCAATTGTTTCATTCAATAAAATGGTATCCAAAACTTCAACATTCTTGTCCTTGAAGCTTTCCTCACCCTTTTGATAGGAAACCCCTAATTTTTCACTATCCGCCACTTCTACCACTTGTATCTCATCCATTTTATCTATTTTTAGAAGTACTTGGAAGGTTTCAGGATGCCTACCTTGTCAATTAGCATAGTGTTCTGACTCGTCCACGCTAGCACTTTGCACACAGTCAAGGTTATCATCAATTCCAATGCTCAGAAAAACAAACCTTTGAACTCCACGTAGGTGTTTTTTATATTTTTTTTATGTTTGATAAGCATTGTGTACCTCCCGTAATATATACCATAGGCTTTTTTCTTTTTTGAAATCTGGGTTGTTCATGTGCAAAATCTCAATACCGAGACCCAACATTATCACCCTGCACAACTTGCTTTGGCGGAATCAACATCAACCATCGATCTGCAACCTACCTTCATCAGAACCGTCAAACTATGAGATCTTTAAAATTTCACTAATCGTTTCAAGCCTGATCAGTCGAGCAACTTCAATTCGTAGAATGCACCTTATCCATCAGTCACAACCCGATCACAATCACAGTCGTTGATCAACATGGCCCCTACCACTTTCCGTGGATTTCAATTTGGAATTTCTCCGCGCTAGATCAATCCGTGGAATTGTTGTAGACCGCAGATCTATCTCCGCTCATATCTCATCTGTCTGATATTTCCACCAGTTAACCCATTCCACAAATCCAAAAAATTCCTTCGTCCGAGCATGTCCAATCAGCAAAATGCTCCATCGTCATTGATCTCACCTTGCATCAATCTCAGCCTTTAAAATTGCATTTCTTTAATGGGCTCCGCAAATCCGACACCTTAGCTTACTTCTTACATCTCCAATCTCCGGAATTTCTCTCCACCATTGATCTAATCCCTTTCTTCATCCAATGCTTCATAATGACAGAGCATGCTAACCCTTTAACCCGAAGGACGCTTCCACCAAAATTTTCAGATATGACTATTTCCAAACCCTTCAATTAAGCAATCCACCATTTCCAATATAGTGCTAATACATTATACAAAATGTCTAGTTTTCATGAGCAATTATTTCAAAACATACAATAACTTCCATTAACATCAAATTATATTGATCGTCATTCTTCGCTTAAACTGTTATCAATGCTTGAGCTACTTTCATGACTTGGGTTATTTGGTTGAATGTTTTGTTGATTGGTTCAATTTTGTTCCTCCTCTTGAGATTCCATCTATAAACATAAAAATAAAGTGTAATAAGTGTAACTACATTGGTTGGAATAAATACAAAAATAGATAATATACATGATTATGAAAATCGAAAAGCATACCATAGCAATAATTAAGTCATAAACAATACGCATTCTTTCAAAGCCAAATCTCATGCCATCTCTCAAAAACTCTTATGTTGGCTTCACTCCATACTTTGTTTTCTACAAGTTTTATGCCCCACCACAAACCATAGATTTAATATAAAGGTTTTTTTTGTTCTAGTAATTATAAAACAAGAGAAGTAAAACAACATAGCTACTTACAAATTCCACATTTAATTTTTGATACACCAACATTTACTCACAACCTATACTTAACCCAATCTCAATCAATTCTTATGATGGCTCTTCTTTATATGTTAGCACTTGTTTGAATACATCCAAGGATGGGCGTAAACAAATTAAAATATAAAGATCACAACCAATATAATATCTTAAGTTCTAAGGAAAACACAACTACTCACAAACTTTGCTATCAACCCTTTTCTTCATTCTCCTCCTATGCTATGTGCTAAATGAGTTCCATTTTGTTTTATTTTTTGCAACTAAACAATTAAATATTTATGTTTAATGCTAAATTAATTAATTATATGTGCATAAAAGAAAAAATCATTGATTACATACATTTGAAGCATGTTGTTGTTGATATGGATCTTCTTGGGATGCAATTATGTCCATTTCATTGACCATCTCCTTGTACACTTTTCTGGACATCCTTACTGGAATTTTCCCAATATTACCTCATTCATCCTTTGGGATTTTCATAATCTTCCTCAAAAATTAAAATTATATTAAAATAATTGTATATTGATATGAAAAGTAAATATAGCAAAACTAATATTAATAAAGGAATGCTTTTTAGTAGTATATACATGTTCTAGAAAAAAAATGTTTCGGAATATTAATTTTTCAATGATTCTTTTTCGATGTTGTATGTTTTTGTTACTGCAAGTATGACAGGTATCATTGATCATTTCTCTATGAACACTTCCCATAGTTTAATTATAGCCTGATTCTTGGATTCATTGAATTATTTTTTGTATTATAAATGGAAATCAAATCTATACATTCTTTCCACTATATCCCTTATAGTTTTATAAAAAATCCTTCCCTTTCATTAAATTCCAACACCACTCCCAATGATCTAAGGACCAATTCATCATTATTTACATCTTTCATAATATTTATTTCCTTAGGACGACATTCTCTTCCCTCACTATCGATCCCTGGATAACATTCAACATATGTGAATTAAATTGTTTGAAACATGTTAGTGAATATTCTTAAGTACATTTTACTAAAAATTCATATTGATTACTTTTATATTCACCTAATTCATCCGTCTACAAATTTTCATCAAGGTTTTACGCTCCTCTGCACACAGATTTCAAATAATCTTATTGAGTTTCCTCATGTTTTAAATCTGCATGACACACATTAACAAATACACATTAGTTAAACTTACATATGATTCAAACATATTAATTTTATACTAAAATTACCAAGAACTTGACTTATGATATTTTTTGGATTGTTCAAATCGTGCTGATTAGAATTACTTTTCCTTGAAGTCTTATCACACATTTTCTATCGATAAACAACATGGACCATTAAATAGAGAAGCTATTAAACATTTTAGAAAAATAAATTACATAACTTTTAGCTAAAAAGTAGTCTAGCATACTGGTGAAATTTATAAGGAATACAAACACCCTGGTGCATCAACCGTATATATGCACCGATACGTACATAATATATCTGAATTGATACTGAAAATTAGTGAATTGACACAGAGAATTTATACAGGATTTTGGTTATTGAAAATAAGATATTAGATAATCACATATGAGTAGAGAATTGAAACTTTCTTCTTCATTCAATCAACCATTAACCATTTTCATACACACTCACTCTCATACACTCTCCTCTCTATCTCTTTGTCTACACATTTAGATCCTATTACATTAAATAGAACAACATTAAATCTGTTAGATCCGAGAAAACAAGATCTGAACTCCTAAGAAAGTAAATCTATAACTAATCTATCCTAGAGAAACCTATTACAATATTCGAGGACATCAGGGTCAAATTTCCATTATTACAATCAAACAAATCCTATTTATAAAACAAATTAACAACTAACCCTATCTTTTAGAAATGATTACATGGAAGTAGAAAATAACATTTCCTACTCAATTAGTAAATATAGGACTTTGAATCGATGCTCCTGCATCATACTCTGAGGGAAGAAAATAATTATTCATTAGTTCTTTAGGGTCTACATTGTACTCAAAAATCTATGTAATGTTCCTTTTTTGAAAAATTTGCAGAAATGCACAAATTGGGTAGAATTCGAGCTTAACCAGTCATGACTCTAGAGGGTTCTAACTTTCACCAAATCATCCCAAATTTTAAAGGATATGGTATGGTGAGTCTTAAAGCATACCAAGGTTGTTTATAATTAATTTTATCATACTTTAGACCTCTACAAACTTGTTTGGGGCTGATGACAAAAAGGCCAAAAATTACTAGGAAATTGTGATGAAATCCCCCTAGGATGTAGGCCAACTAGGATTCCCAAATCATGTACAAAACTCCCACATTTGTAAGAATAGTATGGGGAATGATATAATAACTCATTTATTTTAATTATACATGGTTATTAGTTCTTAAAACTGGTTATAGAGTTACACGTCTGTTTGATAACTTTCAGTGAGACTGCTTATGGGGAAATTGCATAACTAGCTCGATTTTGACATATGAAAGGTAGAGTTAAAGGTTCATGTCAGGATGTGACATATAGGGAAAATATACATAATAAAAATTTATTCCCAAATAGTATGAAACATCATATAAATCCCTTCATACAAGTCTAGTATACAACTCATTCAGTATGGGAGTCAAATACATGAAAACTAGTGAATTAGTAGCATGGAACTGCGAGAATTTCACATATGGATTTCTTGGATTACGACCCATGGAGCATAGGGACATGAAATTACAGAGTAACATGTCATATATTTCTTCCACAACATCATCAAACTCAGATACCATCCATCGTACAGATATGATACAAGACTCCTTCAAGATTGAAGCCAAAGTCATGGAAACTACTGACCCAATGGCATGGGAATGCAAGATTTTCACACATGAGTTTATTGTATTTCAAGCCACATAGAATAAGGAAATTAAATTAAAGATTAATAAATCTTATATGTATTTACCAACATCATACAACTCATATAATATCCCTCATATAAATCTGGTATAAAACTACTTCAAGATTGAAGACAAAATCCATGAAAACTAGTGATACAATGGCATGAGAATGCAAGCTTTTCACACATGATTTTCTTGGAATTAGAGATGAATAGAATATGGAAATTAAATTACATATACTTAAATAATATATGGCTTCCCTAATCATAAAACTCATATAAAATTCCTCATATGAATATGATATAAAACCACTTCAAGTTTGAAGCCAAATCCATGAACCTAGTTATTCAAGAGCATGGCGAATACAAGCCTTTCATACATGTATTTATGATATTTCGACTTAAATATAATATGTATATGATATTAGAGATCCATGAATCATGTATAAAATCTTTGGCATCAACTATACTCAGCAAAGTGCAAGCACCAATCCAACAAGTGCGCCATCAAATGAGAGTGTGGGGGAAAGGAGAAGAAGGAATGAGAGAATGGGGAGATAGATGAGAATTACAATATATGTACCTTAAACCTGAAAATAAAACTCCTTCATTAATCTCCCATGATATTTTTGAATTTCCTCTCCATCAACCAACTTGGAAAGGAATTCAACTCCCTCGAAATCAATTCACAGGGAGGGAGAGTGAACACCCACCATGCAATGGACAAGAAAAATCTCTCCAAAATTACAAAGGCCAATTAACAAATGATAAAAAATTATTATCCTTCCTCATGAATGATGACATCATTTTATTAAATTCATGAAGCCTCCTAAGGTCTAATTTACCTCCATGAGATTCCTCCAACTCGTCTTAATGGTTTAGTAACCCTCATGACACTTGTCTTCCTCTTCATGCTCCAATTCTTTACCCAATTCGAATGTTTCCCTATAAATCCAAAATTTGACCTATTGGTGGCTATTTTTATCCCTTTCATGTCATATTTCATCAATAAGGTCTGAATTTGTCATACTTGTCATAGAATCTTCCATCATTTGTTGTCATAGAGTGCATAGAATCTCCTTCCAAATGGCACACCTTGTATTCTAGTCTCTTTCTCTTACATGGGAGTTACCCTCCTTTACCAATTTGAATTCCTTGGCTAATTATATTATATTTGACACCACATCACCATACAACAATGTTACATTTCCCATGTGTTTGAATTTGGATGAATATCATGCCAAGTGTGCAGGGAATCTAGTCACCCAAAGGCTCCACAAGCTTCCAAGTGTCTTTATGAACCCATGCAAGGATTAGTTTCTTAGAATTTATCATTTATGTGACACATTTAAATTTGAATATGGTAAACTAAATTATTTTTGGGTCCCATATCCCCTTATTAGAAAATTTATGTCTCCATCTCAACCTAGGGAACTAGTAGGTTGGTGAAACATTATTTGCAAATAGTCTTATTTGGAAATTATTTAATTGGGGACATGACGGTCCTCCCGAATCAATATGGCTTGTCCTAAATAAATTCCAAGTTTGTATGCTTCAAAAATATTTCATATTCCCAAGTGGGATCCTCATTTGGTACTCCTTCCTTTGCACCAAGTGATCTCTTATGGTTCTACTCATTAATTTTCTTTAGCTACGATTTGAGTAGCGGCACTCATGTACTGCAATTTTTTGTTCCAAAATGTAAAGAGATGTGGATTGTGCATATTGATATATCCTATAACATCACCACTAACACCAAAAGGATCATTCAAATCCATAAAAACCAAATTTGCACAAATAATCTTTACCTCCGTATTTTGGAAACATTTCTGAACTTTCACCCCCTTTTTCTTCTGTATAATTCTTTGAAGTTGGTACTAAGTTACCAAAATTTTAGTTTCTTAAGATTCCAAGAAAATTTCAGAGAGGAACCGCCATGCTTGTTTCTACACTATTATGATTAAAATCATCTTCTCAAGTGGTGACTAAATCTCTAATTCTACTTGTTGCCCCCAAAATTGAAACCAATGACACCAAAAATGATCCCAGGGTCACATTTGATCCTGATACATGCATGGTGTGAAATTTCTATGATGAAATGCCATGAACACAAAGCATGTGAAAATTTAATCCATCTCTCAAAATTTCTCCCACATTGGAAACTGGAACATTTATCTGCAAATATGAACTCAAACAACTGAAGCTTGGTTTGCTTTCTCAAACCAACAATCGAACTGCTACTCCAAGTGAGATCAAACCAAGCAATGCCAGGATTGCATTTCTATTATTGCACCTTTCCAAACATCATGAGTACAAAATATAGATAATGAAATTACATAAAAACATCATACAAATGTACATCCTGAAGGTACCCCATCAAAAAATCATGAAAGTGCTTGTACATCCAAGTGACTATATCATTATGTGGCCCATACACACAAGCATCAAGTATTATATAAAATATTCTCCAATGACATAGGTGAGGATCCCATGTCCTATAATGCTGCTCCAAAACAATTTAAGATGCATCACAATAATAATCAGCCATGTGTTCTTTCATCCAAGAGGTGAATGAAAAACCTCCACCAAAATCTGAACCAAAAAAGGAGCAAAGAAAACATGAAGACTTCAAGTGGCTCAAGGAAGTCTCATAAATAAACCCATGAATATGTATATCATCATGAAATAACAAAGGATGTTTCTTCCAATAATAATGCTCCACAACCATATATCTCTTCACCCAAGTGTGGGATGAAGTTCCTCCAACATCAAATGGACTAGGCAAGGAGCAAGGAAAATCACGAGCCTCCAAGTCACTCAAGTGAACATCATAGGTGCACCCATATAGATGTGTATCATCATAATGTAACAAATTATGCTACTGAAAATGTAAATAATATAGTTCTCTAATCATGTCATCATCAAAAGGAGAGATATAAATTCCATACTCTTCATGTGGCACTATAAAAAAGAAACCTTTCACCCATACTTCATTAGGATGAATGCTGAAAATTTTGGAATTGTAGGATGTAGGACAAAGAACCAACTCACGCAAATGATCATAAAGTGAAAAAATTTCATCATGTGAAGGATCAATATGGGTAGGATTATGCACCTCCCTTAAAAATTCAAAACTTTCCTCATGGGTTGGTTCCATGGTGGTGGAATCATGCACTTCTTCAAAAAGTGTGTAACCATTTTCAAGAGGAAACTCAGGTTCCTCTTCCACCACAACAAGTGATGGCTGTCATCAATATAATATTAAAACACATCAAGAACCTGTGATTTTTCATGTTTCTCATGATCCATCATGTCATGTGAATCCTCCAAGGAATCTAATATATGAAAATCTGAAACATAGGAGGAAGAACAAGTATCTTGCAACCTTTCAAGAAGTTTCTCATTTTAAATTTTGTGCTTATTAATATCCTCATTATTATTCAAGTATGCTTCATGTAACCATTCATTAAGCTCAACCAAATTGTTTCTATCAAAAATCAAAGACATGAAATTACCTTCAATGTTGCACATTGTTCTTTGAATCTTCTCCATGTCTTCAAGGAAGGATGGCTCCTCTAATGAAGAAATTTTCCAACAAGAATTTGACACCAATGATTTAGTTTCATGGAGTATGCTAAGGGCCTCATGGATATCCATTTCACTCATATTCAAATACCCTTCAATGAAGGATGGTTCATGGGAGTGAACCTCCTCTTCTTCTTTATTCTTGATTTGATCAACTTCTGGAAGCTCAAGTGGTTATGGGGAAGTTGATCTTGGTTCTTCATTATCTATCACAAGGTATTCATATTCATGCTTATGAGAAATTTTTCTTGCAGAAACATTTTGAAATCTTATCTCTATGTCACCAACATAGAGTTGTGAGAACCCATCAGTAGGTACTCCTTCATAGTTCAAGCATCCATCAGTAGATGCCCTTTGGTCCATGTCCACATAGAATGTGTCTCGGAATTATATTCAATATTTTTAAGGTACTCTTATTCATTATAATGTGATGTTTCCTCATATTTTTAAAAGTCACTTTGGAGTGACTTTCAATCCTCTTGATGTAATGCTTTTCTGCTTCATCACCCACCCCACAGAACTTGGTGGCTCCTTGGTCTCCTCAATACTTGTGTATTGTTTATTATTCCTTAATGAGTTCACATCTGCCTTATTTTTCCTAAATCCATTCAAACAGTAATAAAAGTATTCAAAATGAATGGTATTATGTGTCTCTCCATGATGGAAACTTATTTTACCCCTTGCTTCCATCTTACCCCTAAGTTGGCTAGCCACCAATTCGAACTCCTGCGTAAGCTGCTTGGTTGTATCATCAAAATATAAATTAATGAGTTTATTAAATTAATATATATCATCCATAACTTCAATAGGTTCCAATAACCTGGATCTGATACCACTGTAATGTCCCTTTTTTGGAAATTTTGAAGAAATGCACAAATTGGGCAAAACTCAAGCTTAACTAGTCATGACTCTAGAGGGTTCTAACTTTCACCAAATGGTCCCAAATTTGAAAGAATGTGGTATGGTGAGTATTAAAAAATCCCAAGGTTTTTTATAGATACTTTTTATAATACCTTATACCTCTATAACCTTATTTGGGACTGATGACAAAAAGGTAAAAAATTACTAGGAAATTGTGATGAAATCCACCATAGGGTGTAGGCCAACTCGACTTCCCAACTCATGTACGACCCTCCCAAATTTATAATTAGAGTATGGGGAATGATATAAGAACTCATGTAATTTAATTAAACATGGTTATTAGTTCATAAAACTGGTTATAGATTTCCACATTCGATTGATAACTTTCAATGAGATTGCTTATGGGGTAATATCATAACTAGCTCGATTTTGACATATGAAAGGTAGAGTTAAAGGTTCAAATAAATATGTGACATACATGGAAAATATAAAGAATAAAATTTGATTCCAAATTTTTTTTAAACACCATATAAATCCCTTCATACAATTTCGGTATACAACTCATTTAGTATGGGAGTCAAATACATGAAAACTAGTGAATTAGTAGCATGGAATTGCGAGAATTCCACATGTGGATTTCTTGGATTTAGAACCACAAAGAATAGGGACATGAAATTACAGAGTAACACATCATATATGGCTTTTAAAACATCATCAAACTCATATAAAATCCCTCATACAAATCTAATACAAGACTCCTTCAAGATTGAATCCAAAGTCATAGAAACTAGCGACCCAATGGCATGGGAATGCAAGCTTTTCACACACGAGTTTATTGGATTTCGAGACACATAGAATATGGAAATAAAATCACAGAGTACTATATATAATATGTATTTCCAAAAATNCATACAAATCTGGTATAAAACTACTTCAAGATTGAAGCCAAAATCCATGAAAACTAGTGATACAATGGCATGAGAATGCAAGCTTTTCACACATGAGTTTATTGGATTTCGAGATGAATAGAATATGGAAATGAAATTACAAAGTCTTAAATAATACATGGCTTCCCAAACATCATAAAAATCATATTAAATTCCTCATACAAATCTGATATAAAACCACTTCAAGTTTGAATCCAAATCCATGAAAACTAGTTATTCAAGAGCATGGGGAATGCAAGCCTTTCATACATGTATTTATGATATTTGGACTTACATATAATATTTATATGATATTATAGAGCCATGAATCATGTATCAAATATTTTTCATCAACTATACTCATCAAAGCGCAAGCACCACTCCAACAAGTCGCCATCAAATGAGAGTGTGGGGGGGAGGAGAAGAAGGAATGAGAGAATGTGGAGATAGATGAGAATTAAATTGTATGGAAATTAAACCTCAAAATAAAAATACTTCATTAAGCTCCCATGAAAGTTCTGAATGGCCTCTCCATCAACCAACTTGGAAAGGAATCCAATCCCTCTAAATTGGTTCACAAGCAGGGAGAGTGAACACTCACCGTGCAATGGACAAGAAAAATATCTCCAAAATGCCAAAGGACAATTAAAAATTAATAAAAATATATTATCCTTCCTTACGAAATATTTTTATTAACTTCATGATGCCTACTAATGTCGAATTTATCTCCATGATAGTCCTCTAACTCATCTTAGGGTTTTAGTAACCCTCATGACACTTGTATTCCTCTTCATGCTCCAATTCTTTCCCCAATTCGAATGGTTGCCTCTAACTCCCAAATTAGACCTCTTGGTGGCTATTTTTATCCCTATCATATCATATTTTTCATATGTCAGCAATCAGGTCGGAAGGAAGTTCTATTTCATATGCATTTGCAAAAAAACTTCCTAGAAATTTTACAAGGTCCAATTTTCTTGAGTTTCAATTTATTATAGGTTCCCTTAGGAAACCTCTCCTTCCTAAGATATGCCATCACTAAATATCCAACCTAGAAATCTACTTCCCTTTTCTTCATGTATGCTCTCTATTTATACTTCCTGGTACTTTCCTGCAATTTCTTCTTAATATTTTCTTGTAGCTCATGCATACTAGATGAAAAATATTCACCATCTGCACTTATCCTTTCTTATCCTTCCAAATTTATAATTTAATACACTCCTCTTGGATGCATTCCATACACAATTTGAAAAGGAATCATACTTGTACTCTTGTTAAGTGAATCATTGTATGCAAACTCAGCTTGAGTAAGAGCTAAATCCCATTGTTTAGGATTTTCATAAACAATAATTCTCAAAATATTTCCCAAGCTCCTATTACCACTTCAGTATGACCATCAGTATAAGGATGATAAGAAGAGATAAAACTGAGATTGGTACCCAATTTCTTCCATAAATATCTCTAAAAATGACCAGCAAATTTAGTATCTCTATCAGACACAATGCTCAAAGGAAAACCATGCAACTTTACAATTTTTGAAAAGAACAAGTTAGCAATATGGGTTTCATCATTGGTCTTATTACAAGCAATAAAATGAACCATTTTTGAAAACCTATAGACTACCACAAAAATAGAATCATACCCTTTTTGAGCTCTAGGAAATCCCAGAACAAAAGCCATACTGATGGAATCCCAAGGTATAGTTGGAATAGGTAGGGGTTGATACAGTCTAGTGTTTTGTCTCCTTCCTTTGGCATGATGACATATCCTGAAATTTTCAACAAACTTATTGACATCATTATGCATTCCTAGCCAAAAATAAAAAGCACTCACCTGAGCAAATGTTTTGTCCTATCCAAAATGACCTAACAAACCTCCGCTATGTTTCTCCAATATCATATTTTCTCTCATAGAACATTTAGGAATGCACAATTTATTATTCTTGAATAACAATCCTTCTTGTAACATATACTCCAACCATTGACTTCTATTTTGGGAAACTGGATTCTCACAGGCTTCATATACATCCTTAAAATCCACATCTTTCTTAACCAAATATTCAAATCCCAAAGTACTGGCCTTAATCTCCTGCAAAATTAAATTTACTCTGTTTAAGGAATCAACAACCTTATTATATTTTCCACTTGTATGATTGATCACAAAGGTAAAGTTCTGTAAAAATTCCACCCACTTAGCATGTCTCTGATTCAATTTATGTTGATTATTTATAAATTTCAAAGCATGATTATTTGAATATAGCACAAACTCTTTGGGAATCAAGTAATGTATCCATTTCTTGAGAGCTTGCATAACAACATATAACGCTTTATCATATGAGGAATACTTCTATTTTGCCTCATTCAACTTCTCACTGAAGTATGCCAGTTGTCCCTGTTCTTGACTCAAAACAACCCCTATTGTTATCCCACTAGCAACTATCTCTACTTGAAAAACCTTGTCAAAACTTGGTAAAGCCAAAATAGGCTTCTCAATGATCTTCTTCTTCAACAATTTGGAATTCGTGCCAGTTGCTTCTGTCCACTTGAAAGTTTGTCTACTTCCCTTGAATGTGTCTATCATGGGTGCACAAATTTGACAAGAATTATTGATGAATTTTCTATAAAAACTTGCAATACCAAGAAAAATTATTACCTCATACGTATTCATTGGAATCAGCCAAATTAAAGTTTCTTGCACCTTATCTGGATCCATCTTCAACCCTTCTTCTGAAACCATGAATTCCAAATAAATCAACTCTTTCTTCAGGAAACTACACTTTTTCATATTTGTCAACAACTTTTCCCTTTTCAGAGTTTCCAACACCAATTTAAGATGTCTCAAATGTTCTTCTTTATTTTCACTGAAAATTCAGAATATCATCCAGATACACTATCACAAATTTGTTAGATTTTTATCATTTAAGCAATATGATCTTAGGATCTTATCTGAGAGAATAACATGCACAGCAATAAACACAAGAGACAAGAGACACAAATAATTTTCCTCGAGGAAACCATAAAGGAGAAAACCTTGCAACTTCCTCAGAGATAGAATGAGCACCAATGGCAGTAGTAAAACCTGAAAACATAAAGATGATCTGCACAACTGTTCTCTCTCTCTTACTTGAGAGAGCTTCTCCTCTCTCAATCATGCACCTCGGTGAGTGAATGTGTGTGTAATAAATAGATAGGCTCACTCTCTATTTATATTATTTCGTTCACTTAATTTCCACTTTAACATGTCGGCCCCACTTAACAATTACTTACTAGGGCCGACATCTCTAGGAGAGTCTAATAACCCTAGTGCCCGATAACTGTAGGGAATTTTCCCTCTAATCAACAAGGAGAGTTAACCTTAACACAATTATAGGGACTAATTCCTCAACTTACAATGGAGGGTTAACCTCAATGACTTTACATTACTTGTTTACATTATTGAATCTCTCGATCGGAACATCGAGGCATGACATGACTCAATTACATGATAGATACATCTCGAAATAAACATCGGGGTACAATACATAATATATACAAGTGAATACATTCCGAAGTTACAAATACATCAACAAAATTTTCCAGTGTACTCTTTCAAGACCTCATTCATCAATCTCATAAAAGTGCTAGGTGCATTAGTAAGTTCAAATGGCATTACTAACCATTTGTTCAATCAATTGTTAGTCTTAATGTATTCTTCCACTCATCCTCTTCCCTTATTCTTATTTGATGATAATCATTTTTCAAATCTATCTTTGAAAAATACTTTGAACCACTCAGACAATCCATCAAATCATCAATGCGGGGTAAGGGGAATTTGTACCTGATAGTGATCTTATTTATTGCTCTAGAGTCAATGCACATATGCCATCCACCATCCTTATTTAGGCTAAGCACAGTGGGTACTGTACAAGGACTCAAACTTTCTTTTACCAAACCTTTCTCCAATAGCTCCTGTACATGTTGTTTGATATCTTCATTCTCTTGAGGCGTTAGTCTGTAGGATGCCTTATTAGGTAAACTTGCACCGGGTATTAAGTCAATGTGATTACTAATACTTCCCACATGAGGTAAAGCATTTGGTAACTCATCCACAATAATATCAACAAACCATCAAGCAAGATTTAAATTCAATAGGAAAATCATCTAGATTTGTATAAGTTAAAAATACCTTTGGTTTTCCAACAAGGGAAAAATGTAGTTCTTCTTCTTTCTTGACTTCTTGCAACAACTCCTTCCCAGTCATTAGCAGAATATTGGATCCTGAATCTTCCTGGGCTACTTCATCTTTCATAGGTAACATTGTATGCCTCTTTCCATCCTTTTCCATAGAATAAGTGTTTTTCCTTCCAACATGGACAACTTTCATGTCATATTGTCATTGCCTCCCTAAGAGTTTATGACATACATCCATAGGCAATATATCACATAATACCACATCTTTATAATTACCAGTTTGGAACTCCACATTGCATTGCTCATTCACCGAGAGTTGAGGTCCTTTCTACAACCAGGACACTTTATAAGGAGTGGTATGTTTCATCCTCTCCAATCCCAACTTCTCTACCATATATGTGGAGACCAAATCATTTGTACTACCATTGTCAATAACCATCTTGCAACACTTCCCTTGTGACTTGCACTTAGTCCTGAACATACTCTTTCTATGGGCTAGTTCATGCACTTTCTTCTCTATTTTTACTAACACTCTCTTCATCATAAGATATTATCCTTCCTTGGGAGGATTATTCATCTCTGCATCTTCATTGGACTCCTCACGAGCCTCAACAATGTTTGCATTCCTTTGAGTTGTAGTTTTACTCTTTGGGAATTACCATGACATGTGTCTTATTTCTCCACATGTATAGAATTTCACTTATCTATTTCCTGCCTCTTCCTCTAGCATTAAACCCACCTCCCTTGAATCCTCCTCTTCGGGGTGCCTGGATACTAGAACCTTCTGCCTCATCTTTAGGGGCCTAAAACTTACCTCCTCTACTTGGAGATCCTTTTCCTCTTGTTGTACTCCTCCCTCGATTCTTCTGGTTATGTTTTCTTAGTAGCTTCTCTTCTACCCTTGAGGCTGCCTGATAAGCATCTTCTATAGTCTTCAAATTCAATAAGATTATCTCATATTGTATCTCATATCTCAATCCATTTAGATATATGGCCACTCTTTCAATGTCCCCTTGTGTCTGTCCAGCTCTAATACTCATCGTAAAGAACTCTTATGTGTATTCTTCAACAATCATACCCTTTTGTCTAATATTATGCAGTTGTCTAATGAGAGTCAACTGATAATCCTTAGGCATAAATTGACTTTTAATTTTATCTAACATTTTATCCCAAGTTTTGATTTTGGACTTACCTCTTCTTTCTCTGTAGATTTGAAGCTCATCCCACCAGATAGCTGCATGTCCTTTCAGTCTGGTCACTGCATATTTCACCTTCTTTTAATCCACAATTTCTTCAAAATCAAAGTACTTGGCTAGAGCATTGATCCAATCCATAAGTTCTTCAACATTCAAGTTACCTTCATACATGGGAACTTCAACTTTAGGCCTGTTATTATCTTTTACCAGCATCTTTAATACCTTAATTTCTTCAGCGATCTCCTCTTTCTCTTCTTCATAGGATTCATGTTCATCACTGGTGTATGTATTCTCTGAATTTATTCTCTCTATAGATTCCATCCTAGCTTGGAATTCTCTCAATTCTCTTTGTGTATATGTCTCTGCAGCGTGTCTTCCTCGACCATGACCTACTAGAACTCCACGTGCTCATCCTTATCTTTGCAGCATCCTTATAGGCTCTGATATTTCTGCTCTGATACCAAAACTGATGGCAGGTAAGAGCTAGCAGACCTAAAATCCTCTTAATCAACTTAAAATGTTGATTAAAACCTTCTTCCGCAAGCTGGATTCCACAACTAGTTTTTCGCAAGCTTGGTTGCACAATTGAGTCCTTCCGTAATTTCCTTTATGCAAGATCCCTTCCGCAAGATCCTTTCTGAAAAGTCCTTTCCACAAGATCCTTTTTGCAATTGCATATTTTGGAATTGTGGGAATGCAATTCTCAATATTCAAAAACTTGGCTTCCGCGATCTTGCGGCTGAAACGGTCCTTTCCACAATCAGATTGTGGATACACCTTCCCACTTTCCCCAAAAATGGTCTTCCTCAATTTTCCTCTCGTGAGTCTCTTCCTGCAACTCCTGAGAACCGTCGATCTTTTGCGAAATGCTTACTGACCGTTGATCTATGATCAAGTGTGGAACTTCATTGTCGTACACTTTTCTTTTGCGGAATTCATCTACGATAGTAGATCGGTCAAAATTACATATTTTTACTCAGACAATTATAGATGAATTGATCTGTGAAACGATCAATTTCATTCCTAATGAGCTCGACTGAATATGTCTCTGTCTTCTTGGATTCTATGAACATTTCCATCAATATAAAAGATTCATTGACACATAGAATTTATACAGGCTTTTGGTTATTGAAAATATCACATCTGCATAGAGAATTGAAACTTTCTTCTTCATTCAATCAACCATTAACCATTGTCATACACACTCACTCTCATACACTCTCCTCTCTATCTCTCCGTTGACACATTTACATGCTATTACATTAAATAGAACTCCATTAAACCTGTCAGATCCGTGACAACAGAATATAGACTCCTAAGAAAATAAATCTATAACTAACCTATCCTCGAGCAACCTCTTACAATATTCGAGGAAATCAATGGAGAATTGAATTATTACAAACAAACAAATACTATCTATAAATAAATTAACAGCTAAACCTATCTTCTAGAAATGATTACATGGAAGCATAAAATAGCATTTCCTTCTCAATTAGTAAATAGAGGACTTTGACTCGATGCTCTTGTATCATATTCTTAAAAAATGGTTTCAAATCTATATTTAAAGTTAGATTATTATATGTTCCCGAAATTTATTTTAGGAATGTAAACACATATGGATTATAGATTTGGATCAAATGCAAGGATAAAAGTTATAAATATCAAATGACCAGTTCTTCAAATTCCAGCTCATTCTAAGGTGTTCAAAGTTCATCAAGTTCTCCCTTTCCATCTGTAGTAAGTTCAAATTTTATTAATCCTTTGATTATCTAATTGCATTTATTTTATTTATCCATGTGAATCTGAATAACAAGGAATTTTATTTTGTAGGTTCCTTATTCAGAATCGAATTTGGACGCACAAGATATTCCACCAGTTGAAAAAATCCACAAGCTCTTATAAAGAGCAAGATACCGCAAGCAATTAGTAGATGAAAATAGAAATCCGCTTTAGCCAACAAATTGTAGCATTTCGTCTTCCAACCACAATCATGAGTCATCAACAGTAATTCATCGCAAGCCATATCTCTTTCATGGCATCCCAGTAGTATGTGGTTGTTCAATATTTCAAGGGTTGAAGGAGAAACCTCAATGTGTCACACTCACCCATTCTAATAATTACTAACTAACCAATATTGATATATAATACCTCCTACTACAGTAAAAACCCAATAGGTGATATAGAAAAGACATGTAGGAACAGTTATGCTCAATTTTTGAAAAGTTGGAAGCCAAAACAACTATGTTTCTTCCTAAATTTACCACCCCCTCTATTTGTGTTGAGTCAACCGAGATTTTAGTGATCCAAAGTATGATATCAATATCACCCAAAACATCTCTTCTAAGAGATAATAAAAAATATGTATGAGTTGAGAGAAAAGATGTCCAAGTATACACCAAGGTTGCTTCAATTGTTGGAGGGCAATAATGACTTCTCCCTTCCTATGCATTTCAAAGTAAATACCAAACTTGTTACAACCGTTGTTTGTATGGCGCTTGCTCATACTCTCTACTTGTGCCTAATGTTGGAACCTAATTTTCCTTTTGTTGTAATAATTTTAAGATTGTCAAGTCTAAAATAGATGTTCCAAACCTTGGGTTGTTTATCCTTTCACATGTACTCATTCCTCCAAAATGGTTAGTAGCACTTATGCCATTTTGCATTCCTCTTTATTGTCAGTCTGATTAGTTGAATATTGTTAAATACATAATAGGATTTCCATGTATAATTTGTGCATGAAAGGTTATGGTTATGGATACTTTAACATGAAGAACTTGTTATATATTGATGGTTTGCCACACACCCATGGGAACATTGAAGGGTTCACAAATAGTTCTAAGTTCTCTTTATTTTTTTCAACTTGTTCATTTGAGGAACACTCCGATTGCTAGGAGTTCTTTATGAAAAGGAAAGCATCCAGATTTGTTGTTGTGCATGCAATACGTAGTTTTTCTCCTAATGACGAGTTGTTAATAAACCATAACTTTTGCACACCACCAAATGCTCATCAAAGACACCTTGCATTATGACTACCTTTAGATGTCCCCTTGGGGCATAAGACCAAAATCATTGATTATTATTTTTATTTTTCAATGGTTTTAATGTAAATATATTTCTCAACTTGATATTTTCTTTTATAAAATGTTTTTGGTTGCACTTTTACTATTGGAAAAAATTCCCATGCTTCTAATAATTGTTTGGTTTAATGTTTGAACAAACCAATTGCATTGTGTTTACTAATATGATTGATGTAATGTTCAATATTTCCTAAACCAGGATTCTTATAGGATTATGAAAATGAGCAATATGTTTACCATCTTTCGTTGCACCCAACTACAATGTAAAATCAAGAGAAGGTTGCAAAAAGAGCACAACTTGGATATGAAGCATACCAAGCATGGTTGAATAAACTACTTATTCAATTCCCACTACATCCTAAGTAACCAAATAGGAATGTCTATAATAACACTAGTTCTTCACATGTTGGAAATGAAGGGAATGAAATAGAGGTTGGTATGGATGATTTCTTATGGGATACGGATTCCATGGAGGTAATGTGTCGGATGCATTTCAGAAAGATGAGCTAGGGGATGATGCTCACATCATTGATACCTTCTTCAAAAGCCTGAAATCTGCTTCCACCACCCCTCTATTTGGACCTAGTCAATCAAAGTCTACTCATCTAGGGAAAACAATGTTACTATACAACTTGAAAGCAATGTAAGGCAAGTTAAACGTGTGTTTCCCAACACTTTTTAGGTAACTCACTATCAAGTCCCCTATATTTTGAGGAATCTTGTCACACAATGAACATTGAAAATGGTTGATTTTATGAATGTTCAATGACATTTTACATTTTGATTTGCCACTAACTATAGGCTATTCAAAGATAGGGTAATTCAGAGTGATAATGTCTTGTCCGACAGTTGCCAAGAGGCAAAATAAATGTTGAAAATGTTGTATGTGAGTAGATATCATATCAAGTGTGTCCAAATGATTGTATTCTATCTAGAGTAAAATATGCAAACAAAGATATATGTCCAAAATGTGGGTAGGATAGGTAATGTAAATAATAAAACAAGGGCAAAGCAGATGAACCTCCTCATAAAATATTAAGGAACATGCCTATAATCCCAAGGAATCAAAGGATATTTTGTTGCAAAGAATTAGTTGTGTTACGGGGATGGAAATATTATCATATAAGTGAGTCAGGAGTTATGTGAATGCCAATAATTTCAATAGCCATAAAGCATATAGAGGATATATGGATCGATAAATTAAAGGATGAAGTATCGATCCTTCAATTGAGCATAGACATGGATGGCTTTAACCTATATTCCCTCCAACATAATAAATTTGTTTTTTGTCCCATCAATAACAATATCCCTAGCATGGTTTTCCATGAAGAATGAACATATAATGTTGGCTCTTATATTCCCTAGAAGAAGACAGGTGAAGAATATGAAATTTTACCCACAAATATGGATCTATGAATTGAAGCGATTATGGGAATGGATACTTGTATACATTGTATCAAGACCCATCCCAACAAAAAGGAGTTTTATGTTTTATGTCATATGTCATATGTGCACACACCACACATGATTATTTGGGATTAGGATTTTACTCAAGTAAACATGTTGATTGATTTGTTTATATTTGTAACAATATTTTTTGGCATAGTTAATTCAATGTGACTATCTTGATCTTCCATGCTAACTTTATTTGTATACAATAATATCACAGGTCTTGTAACAAAAGGGTATCATGGATGTAAATGTTGTGGGCCTTCTATAAACGCTAGGTTGTCTAACCACCTACGAAAGTCTATGTAAAAATGCTCCAATGTATTCCTCTCAAAAGACCACCCTTATAAAACAAACAACATCTGCTTTCAACAGTAAACCGAAGAGAACCCAAATACCTAAAGTAATGACACCGAATGACTAGCTTAGAGAATATGATAGAGAGATAGAGAAGGAGATTGCATAAATGTTCCATTCAAAAGGGGAACATATGTTTGATGATCATGAATTCTTTGACACCTATGTTGAGAAAATGTCCATTGAGATGAAAAGGAAACATGTATTTTATGAGCTCCCATATTAGGAGCATCTTAAGATTTCCCACTTACTAGATCCCATGCATATTTTAAAAAAAATTCCATCTTCTTTATGGAGGCACATATCATCAAAAAAATTTACACATTGGTTGTTAGGACATATCTTATTTCTTCAAATACTAAAAGAAACATTGACCAAGACAATAAAGTAGAGGAGAGGTTGGTCCCTGTTGTCCTTTTAAAGAAGGTGATGCCCCATGGATTCTGGAGAAAGATGATCTTTATCTCAAAAATGATGTTATATTGGGTGAGAAGGTGCCTTCTTTATATGGGTCTACTCCATGGCGTTGCTTCATTGCAAAAGAAAATTTGTTGAGGTTGCAATCGCATGACCATCTAAACCTTATAAGAATATGTATGTCAAAAACATGTTTTTTTTCACCACAAGTTAAAACACAATTAATTATGTATGTGTTTATTTTATAGTGTCATTATCCTTTGCTCGTTCATGGGTGTGTGAACCATGACTTCCACTAGGACCTACACCATGCCATATCTAAATTATCTACATTTGTACGTTGGATCACATCAAAGGAGATTCATATGGATAGCATTCCATGGTGGTGTCAAGAGATAACTGAGATTGTTTGTATGTTTGAGAAGGAACTAATGATGAATTTCATGGGCTTGTAGGTTCGTCTTCTAATTCACCTAATTGATGAGATTTAATTAGTCGAGGATGTCTCGTGTCATTGCATGTTCATCTTAAAGAGGTACATGAAAAATTGAAGGAATTTGTTTGACAAAGGGAAAAACTTGAGGGGTCTATGTTGGAGGGGTACATAGTATATGAGTCATTCTATTATGCTAGTGAGTACATCAAGAAAATTGATGACAGACCAGGTGTAATGATTTTGGATGACCAAAGGGATGAGGAAAAAAGGGAAGGAAAGCTACTCCAAACGTAGGGAAAAAGGTGCATAATAAAGAGTAAGTCAAATATCTTTTGTCAAATTTCTATAGAGTAAATATTTAAACTGAACTTAATAATGTATATTTTATCTCATATTTACTATATGTCAATTTGATTTCATGAATACATAAATGAATTTAGAAATTGATGCCAACAATAAATTCAGTCTTTACAATGTAGATGCAACATAATTGTGGGTCATATTGTATGAAGAGAAGAGGAGGAAATGGGATAGTGACAAGAAATAATTCAGATGGTTGAATGATAGAAGCAAGCCTTATCCTAATCATTTAAAATATAATATTCCTATGATCTATCCCAACAATTGGGTTACTAACCAAGTCAGAGAGAAATATGATGCATCCAATTGTTAGTTGTGCATTGAAGAAGATGTACTAAACATAGGGACCAGTTACAACAACTCTATAATAATCTCTTTGTGTACATTTTTAACTTTACAATGCACCTTTGAATTATAACATCTATATTTTTTATTATTAATGGTCAGGTCATTAGACATATGACACTACCATTTGTTCACACTTTTATAGGTGCATTTGGTTCCAATCTATGTGGCAATATGGGCATCATTTTCACTCCAATGATGTCAATGATGGACTTCTCACACAAGACTATGAAGTGGAAGTCTAGTTTGACCAATATGCATATAGGATTTTTCTCATAATTAGAACAACTATAATATTTTATCTATATGCTTCAAATTAATTATCTGCTTATAGGTTATCCTCAAGCAGTGGTATCATCACACATTGTTATCCTCGTGTGTTATCCCCACCTAGTGTGTCGCATAGTCTCCTCATTTGAATTTTACGCATCCCTACATTGGTATCTCTTATGCGGCTCCCTTTGTCTCTGGAAACCTAGTGAACTGTAATACTGGTATAGAGTGCCTTGTTCTTGATGGTTCCTCTGTCATCTCTCATCATGCAAAAAAAATGTAGAGGAATCCATTAAATAGAGGGCCAAATGGAATGCTATATTGGGAGTGTAATTCCATGTTTCCAATCATGAATAGAGGAGGGATCTTATCCAAAAGACTATGAATTGTGCACTAACTAGTCTCCAAAATATTGTAAAGAACAATGGTGAAATTATATCAGTGCAGTAACATTCAGATCATTATTATTCACTAAAATAGGCTTGTTTTAATAATAGTGCTCAGAAATTCCCCTTGGATTTTATACTTGTATATCAAGAAATTCATCATGATAATGAAAAATATTTTGGAGGTTGGTTTACTTAATACAATACTTTGTCTAATGATCAATGTTAATTATGGATGGTAGTTCATCCAATCCTCTCTTTCCATATCCACTAACTTTAGGTTTTGTTTATATTTTGATTATCTAATTGAAATTATGTTATTTAACCATGTGAATCTGAATAACAAGGAATTCAATCTTCCAAGATCCTAATTTAGGATTGAGTTCAAATGCACAAGATATTCCACCAGTTTATAAATGTCACATCGCAATATTTTATCACGATCAAGATACCGCAAGTAGTTGGTAAATGAAAATGGAAATCCAATTTACTTCACCAATTGTAACATGCCATCTTCCAACCACAATCTTGGTTCATCGATTGGAAATTCATCGTGAGATGGATCTATTAAATGCCACCCTAGTAGTATGTGGTTGTTCAAAATTTCAAGGGTTGAAGGAGAACCCTCGACATTTCACACTCACCGATTATTTCAATGATAAACTACCCAATGTTGATGGTATAATACCTCCTACTATAGTAAAAAATGCATTAGTGGATATAGAAATTACATGTAGGAACACTTAATTATGCTCATTTTTTAAAAAGTTGGAAGCCAAAACAATTGTGTTTCATCCTAAATTAACAAACCCCTTTACCTCTATTGAGTCAATCGAAAGTTCTATTGATCCAAAGTGTGATACCAATGCCACCCAAAACATATCTACTAAGAGATCGAAAAAGGTGTATGAGATCAAAATTTCCAATTACACACCCAGGTCGGTTTAATTGTTGGAGGACAGTTATGACTTCTCTCTTTCTATGCATATGCAAAGTAAATACCAAACTTGTTACAACCGCACTTTGTATGGGGCATGGTCATCTTTTCTACTTTTCTTTATTTTGGAACCTAATTCTCCTTTTGTGGTACGAATTTTATGACTACCAAGTCTAAAATAGATGGCATGAATCTTGGGTTGCTTATCCTTTCACATTACTCATTCCTCCCAAACAGACAGTAGCACTTATGCCATTTTGTGGTTCTCTTTATTATCGGTCTGAATACTTGAATATTGTTAAATACAAACATATCATTTCCATGTATAGTCAGTGCATCAATAGTTATGATTCTAGAAAATTCAATAGGAAGACCCTGTTATATATCAATGGTCTTCCATGCATTCATGGGAACATTGTAGGGTTCATAAATAGTTCTAAGTTCTCCTTATTTCTGCAAATTGTTCATTTGAGGAACAATCTAATGACCAAGAGTTATTTATGAAAAGGAAAGCATCCAAATTTTGTTTTTTGCATCGAATATGTAGCTTGTCTCATGATGACGAGTTTTTAATAAACTATAAATTTTGTAGACCAACAACCTCTCATCAAAGACACCTTGACGGGACTACCTCTAGATGTCCACTTTGGGCGTAAGACAAAACCCATGGATTAATTGTATTTTTTATTTTCAATGGAATTAATGTAAATGTATTATTCAATTTGAACTCTTTTTTTATTAAATGCTTGTGGTTGCGCTTTTACCATTGGAAAATTTTCCCATGCTTATAATAATTATTTGGTATGATGTTTGAACAAACCAATTGCATTATGTTTACTAATATCATCGATGTAATGTTCCATATTTTTGAAATCAGGATTCTGATGATGAGAAACCTATATTATACCATATTATATTGAAACCCACAATGTCAAATATAGAGAAGGCTACAAAAAAAACAAAATTCAAAGAGGAAGCATACCGAGCATGGTCGAATAAACCACCTTTTTAATTCCCACTACATCTTGAGCCACCAAATAGGAATTCCTATAGTAACAATAGTTCTTCACATGTTGGAAATGGAGGCAATGAAAGTAGGTATGGATGATTTCTTATGGGATATGGGTGCCATGGAGGCAATGTTGTTACATGAATTTTAGGAATATGAGCCAGGGGATGATGCTCATATCACCCATACCTTCTTTGAAAGACTAAAATTTACTTCCACTACCCCTCTCTTTGGACCTTGTCAGCCAAATTCTACCCAACTAGGGACAACAATGTTATTATATAACTTGAAAACAATGTATGGCATGCCAAGCACATGTTTCTCGATACTTTTGAGGTAAATTACCATCAAGTCCCTATATTTTGAGGAATCTTTTCACAAAATGAACATTGAAAATGATCAATTTTATGAATGCTCGATGACAATGTACATTTCTATTGCTCTCTAACTACATGTTTTTCAAAGATAAGGTACTTCCAAGTGATGATGTCTTTCAAACCAACTGCAAATAGGAAAAGAAAATGTTGCAAGTGTTGGGTGTTGTTTACATATCATATCATATGTGTTCAAATGGTTGTATTCTATATAGAGGTGAATATGCAGACAAAGATATATGTCCAAAATGTGGGTAGGACGAGTACCATAAATAAATAAATAAAAGGGTAAAGCACATGGTCATCCTCACAATATATTGAGGTGCATGCCTATAACCCCAAGGACTCAAAGGCTCTTTCATTTAAAAGAATTAGCAGTGTTTTAGGGATGGAATGCCTCGCAGATAAGTGAGTTAGGAGTTATGTGAATTCCAACATATTCTATATCCATGAAACATATAGAGGATACACGGAATTCAATCGATCATAGACATGGATCGCATTAACTCGTATTCCCTTCAAAACATCAACTATTATGTTTTCCATGTAGCAACGATCAATAACTATATCCCCCTATGGTTTTCCATGAAGAATCAACATCTTATGTTGGTTATTATAGTACCTAGTAGAAGATAGGTGAAGAATATGAATGTTTACCTACAACCAATAATTATTGATCAATCGAAGCAATTATGGGAAGGGATACTTTTATACAGTGTATCAATACCCATCCCAAAAGAGAGGAGCTTTATGTTTAATGTCATAATTCATATGTGCATACACCACACATGATTATATGGGAATAGGATTTTTCTCTAGTAAACATATTCATTGATTAATATTTTATCCATAACAATATTTTTGGCATAGTTAATTCTATGTAATTTCCTTAATCTCCAATCCTAACATGCTCTACATATAAAACATCACAAATATTGTAACAAAAGGGTATCATGGATGTAAATGTTGTGGACCTTCTATAAAGGATATGTGGTCCAACCACCTATGAAAGTCGATGTATGAATGCTCCAATGTATTCCTTCAAAGAGACCACCCTTATAAAAAGAACAACATATGCTTTCGACGTTATACCAGAGATTATCCAAAGACCTAAAATAATGGCATTGATTGAATAGTTTAGGGCATATGATGGAGAGAAGGAGAAGGATATTGCATAAATTTTCCATTGAAATTGGGAACCGATGTTCTATGATCCTAAATTCTTTGACATTTGTATTGAGAAAATTCCTATTAGGATGAAAAGGAAATTTGTATTTCATGAGCTCCCATATTGGGAGCATATTAACATTTCCCACTTACTAGATCCCATGCATATATTTAAAAATGTTTCATCTTCTTTATGGAGGCACATATCATAAAAAAAAATGGCACATTGGCCAAGACAAGAAAGTAGAGGAGAGGTTGTCCCTCTTTGTCTTTTAAACAAGGTAATAAATATCCCATGGATTTTGAAGAAAGATGATGTTTCTCTGGAAAATGAAGTTATATTGGGTGGGAAGGTGCCTTATTTATATGGGTCTACTCTATGTGTTTCTTCATTGTAGAAGAACATTTGTTGGGGTTGCAATCACACGACCATTTAAAACTTCTAAAAGTATATATGTCAAAAACATGTTTTTATTTTTTCCACCACAAGTTAAAACACATTTAATTTTGTATGTGTTTATTTTATAGTGTCATTATATTTTTCTCATCCATGGGTGTGTGAACCATGACTTCCACCAATACATACATGTTGCCTATCTAAATTATGTACATTTTTACATTGGATCACATCAAAGGAGATTCATATGGCTAGCATTCCACGATGGCATCAAGAGATAGTTGAGATTGCTTATATGTTTGAGAAGGAAGTAACTATTGATAAGTTTCATGGAATTGCAAGTTCATCTTCTAATTCACCTATTTGATGAGGTTGAACTAGTGTATGCGGTCTTGTGTTGTTGGATGTTCATCATAGAGAGGTACATGAAAAAATTGAAGGAATTTGTTTCACAAAGGGAAAAACCCAAAGGGTATGTGGTGGAGGGGTACATAGTATATGAGTTGTTATAATATGTTGGTGAGTACATCAAACAAATCGATGACACACCAAGCACAATGATTTTATACAACCGAAGGGATGAGGACTAAAGGGAAGGGGAGATACTCCAAACGAATGGAAAAAGGTGCATGATAAAGAGTAAGTCAATTACCTTTTGTCAAATTTCTGTGGAATAAATATTTGCATTGAACTTCATAATCTATATTTGATTTCATACATACTATATGTCAGTTTGATTTCATGAATACATAAACTAATTTACAAAATGATGCCATCAATAAATTAATTCTTTACAATGTAGAGGCAACACAACTATGGGTCACATTGTATGAAGAGAAGAGGAGGAAGTGGGATAATGACAAGAAATAATTTAGATGGTTGAATGGTAGAAGCAAACCTTATTCTAATCATTTAAAATAGAATATGCCAATGTCTATCCCAACAGTTGGGTCATTGACCAATTTAGAGGGAAATATAGTGCATCCAGTCACTACCTATGCGTTGAAGAGGATGCAATAAACATAGGGATCGGGTGCAACAATTTGGTAATAATATCTTTGTGTAAATTTTTAACTTTATAAGGCACCTTTGAACTATAACATCTATACTTTTCTATTAATGGTCGGGTTATTAGACATACAACACCACCATTTGTTCACACTTTTATAAGTACATTTGTTCCCATACACATGGGAATATGGGAATCATTTTCGCTTTGAGGATGTTGATGATGGACGTGTCACAAAACAATGTGAACTGGAAGTCTAATTTGACCAATATGCATATAGGATTTTGTTTCGCAATTAGAACGATTATAATATTTTATCTATCTACTTCACACTAGTTATCCTCACGTAGTGGTATCCTCATGCATTGTTATTCTCATGTGTTGTCCTCATATGTTGTCTCACACGGTCTCCTCACTTGTACTCTACTCATCCCTACATTGGTATATCTTGTGTCACTCCTATTGTCTCTGAAAAACTAGTGAATTGTAATACTAGTGTAGAGTTCCTTATTCATAATGGTGCATTTTTTGTCGTCCCATATTTCAAACAAAGGAATGTAAATGAAGCTATGAAACTGAGGGACAAAGGGATTTCTATCATGGGAGTGTATTTCCATGTTTCCAATCATGAATAGAGGAGGGATCTCATTCAAAAGACTATAAATTGTGCACAGACTAGTCTACAAAATATTGTAAAGAACAATAGTGAAATTATATCGATGCACTAACATTTGGATCATTGGTATTCACTAAAATAGGTTTTTTTTAATAAATGGGTTTGTTTTTATAATTGTGCTCATATATTCCCCTTGGATTTTATCCTTTTATACCAAAAAATTCAACAAGATCATGAGAAATATTTTGAAGGTTGTTTTTACTTAATACAATACTTAATCTGAAGTATTAATGTTAATTATGGACTGTAGTTCATTAAGTCTTTCCTTTACATCTCTAGTAAGTTCATATTTTATTTATATTTTGATTATCTAATTGAATTTATGTTATTTATCCATGTGAATCCAAATAACAAGGCATTCAATCTTGCAGGATCCTAATTCATGATTGAATTCAAATACACAAGATATTCCACCAAATTAAAATTGTCACAATATTTGATCATGAGCAAGATATTGCATGCAGTTGGTAGATGAAAATGGAAAGTCGCTTTACCTCACCAATTGTAACATGCCATCTTCCAAAGATAATTCTGGGTCGTTGATGGAAATTCATCATGATTTTGATCTCTTATATGACACCCTAGTAGTATGTGGTTGTTCAAAATGTCAAGGGTTGAATGAGAACCCTTAACATGTCACACTCACCCATCATTTTAATGATAATTAACCCAATGTTTATGGTATAATACTTTCTACTATAGTAAAAAATACAATAGGTGATATAGAAAATACATGTAGGAACACTTCCTTATGCTCATTTTCAGAAAATTTGGATGTCAAAACAACTATTTTTAGTCCTAAATTAACAAAACCATTTGCCTATGTTGTGTCAACTGAGATTTCTAGTTATCCAACGAATGATATCAATACCACCCAAAGAATTTATACTAGGAGATCCAAAAAGGTGTATCAGAAAAAAAAATGTCCTAGTACACACCAAAGTTGGTTCAATTGTTGGAGGATAGCTATGGATTCTCTCTTCATGTGCATCTACGAAGTAAATTCCAAACTTGTTACAACTGCACTTTGCATGGTGCATGGACATCTTCTATACTTGTGCTCAATGTTGGAACCAAAATCTCCTTCAATGGTAATAATTTTATGACCGCCAACTCTAAAATAGATGTTACAAATCTTGCGTTGTTTATCCTTTCACATGCACTCATTCCTAAAAAATAGTCAGTAGCGATTATGTCATTTTGCGGTTCTCTTTATTGTCGGTTTGATTACTTGAATATTGTTAAATACAAACATAGAATTTTCATGTATAGTTTGTGCAAGAATGGTTATGCTTCTAAAAAATTCAATAAGAAGACCCTATTATATATTCATGGCCATCTATGCACTCGTGGGAACATTGCAAAGTTCATAAATAGTTCTAGGTGCTCTTTATTTTTTGCAAATTGTTCATTTGAGGAACACTTTAATGACCAGGAGTTCTTTATGAAAAGAAAATATCCAAATTTGTTGTTGTGCATGCAATATGTTGCTTGTCTCCTAGTGTTGAGTTGTTAATAAACATAAATCTTGTATATCTCCAACGGGTCATCAAAGACACTTTGTCGAGACTACCTTTAGACGTTCCCTTTGGACGTAAGACAAAAATAATTAATTGTATTTTTTATTTTCAATGGAATTAATGTAAATGTATTACTCAATTGAACTTTTGTTTTATAAAATGCTTGTGAATGCACCTTTACTATTGGAAAAAAAATCCCATGCTTCTAAAATTATTGGTATAATGTTTGAACAAACCAATTTCATTATGTTTACTAATGTCAACAATGTAATGTTCAATATTTTTGAAATTGGGATTCTAACGATAGCAACATGTTTGCCATCTTCTATTCCACCCCACTATGATGTCAAATTCAAAGAAGGTTACAAAAAGAGCACAAATTGGAGAGGAAGCATGACAAGCATGGTTGAATCAACCACCTATTAATTCCCACTACATTTCGAGTCAACAGTAACACCAGTTCTTCACATGTTGATAATGAATGCAATGAAGGTAGGTATGGATGATTTCTTATGGGATATGGGTGCATGGAGACAATGTTTTTAGATACATTTAGGAAGATGAGCTAGGGGATGATGCTCATATCACCAATACCTTCTTCGAAATCCTGAAATTTGCTTCCACCACCCCTCTCTTTGGACCTGGTTAGTCAAATTCTACCCAACCAGGGACAACAATGTTTCTATACAACTTGAAAACAATGTATGGCATGTCAAACACATGTTTCTTGACACTTTTGAGGTAACTTACCATCAAGTCTTGTATATTTTGAGGAATCTTATCACATAATTAACATTGAAAATGGTTGATTTTATGAGCGTTCGATGACATTGTACATTTATATCTCCCACTAACTACATGCTATACAAAAATATGGTACTTCCGAGTGATAATGTATTATCCGACAACTACAAAGAGGCAAAGAAAATGTTGAAATTGTTGGGTGTTGAGTACATATCATAGCATGTGTGTCCAAATGATTAAATTTTATATAGAAATGAATATGAAAACAAAGATATATGTCCAAAATGTGGGCAAGACAAGTACCATAAATTAAAAAACAAGGGTAAAGAATATGGTCCTCCACGTAAGATATTGAAGTACATCCCTATAATCCCAACGAATGAAAGGCTCTTTCATTGCAAATAATTCTTATAATTAATGTGTCATTGATCTTCAGGAAATGAGTGCCATTAGATTTTAATTATTATGTGGTGTAAAAGGAATGAATAATACCCACTGAACAAAACAAATCACACAGGAAACATAGAAGTATTGCTCAATATAATTACAGTATAAACTTCATTAATCCCAACAGTATACAACAATGTTACATAAAGGATAATTCGAATCATGTGAATATGATTCAAATCTGCCTACTCAATTTGACTGTATGGCTAACTAGAAGTGTATAAAGCACTATCGAAGTTAACTAGATAAGATCCAATTGTCTAATACAGTCTCTCAATCAGTTATAATCAATTAAACTAGTCTAATTGATGTGGTAGGTGAGAAGTAGGTGAGAATAGGTTCCTATCCACATGCATCCATGCAATACTGGTGCTAACTTAACTGGAGGACATCTAACTGAATGTAACTGAAGCATAACTAAGCTTGACTAGTCACCAACTTCCAACAACTGAAGGAGGTTGGTGTCGACACTCCTAGTGGATACTAAATTGTAGGGATTGGTCTAGGAGGTGCATAAATTGATGCATGAATGTGCAATTAGCTGCAGTTAGCCTCTATTTGTGCTCCCCACACTCTAGTGTCTGGTACATGTGGCCCCATTAGGCCAAGTGGACCCAATGGTACTAGTGGACCCAATAATAACTAAATGACTCCTAAGTTAGGGAAATATAATCTAATAGAACAGTTTGGACAAGGGAGGATTATAAATCCTAACACCCCCATGTAATCCTAACTTGGACAACTGCGGGCCCTGGAAACAGGGCCAAAACTCACCCATATACAAATCTAAAAGAATTTAAAAATGTTGCTTAATAAACCGAGGAAATAGGGGAAAACCTCATGGGAACCCCCCCCCCCTCAAAATAAGCAAGAACAGGAAAATACAAGATATATTTAGAATAAAAGAAGCTTCCTCCTTAGAAAATAACTTGTAAAAACTCTGCTGCAATTTGCAACACTATGAAGCAGTATGGTTCTTCTATGAAGCAACACCTGAATTTGTGCATGTGAACCTCTCAATTTCCTTCTGAACTTATGGATGTTGTATGTGTTTCTTCGGTATGGAAAAGGTAGAGAATTATCAATTTTATTCTTCTGTGGGCCAAGTAGTTGGTCATTCGCTATCATCGTGTAGCACTTTCCTGGAACCTTGTTGCACCATTTTGTATGGAGAGAGAGCAAATTCCTCATTCTGATATTGGGACCTAGTTCTCCTTCTATCTTCTAGATTCCCAACACTATCCCCATATGCAAAAATGATATTTTGAGCCCATCTACGCTTAGGCCTTTGGTTTGGAATGGTTGTTGGATCTGGACCTAGAATCTCATGAGGTTCAACCTCAATACCAAGATCATGTTGATCTTGATCCTCTTCATCCAAATCTAAAACATGTAACAAATCATCATCGTCAAAAGGTAGTGGAAGAGTGGTTATACCTTATTGTGCTTCGGGCGGTGATGGATCACACAACTGATCTTCTTCAAACTGAACACTCCGCTCAATGAAGCATTTCCTAGTTGCAACCTCCATCAACTTGTATGCTTTTGCATCTTATGCATATCCCAGCAAAATGCATTCACTACTTTGGGCTTGGAAGGATTTTCTATTATCAATGGGTATTATGGCCCAAGCTTTGGAACCAAAAATTCTCAAGTGAGAGACATTGGGATTATTCCCATGCAGTGCTTCGAATGGAGTGGCCCCAACCACTGATTTATGAGGCACTCTATTCTGCAAGTATGAAGCATAATTTATAGCTTCTTCCCAAAGAGAAGGAGGAATATTCTTAGCATGGAGAAGACATGTTGCCATCTCCTTCAATGATATGTTATTCCTCTCAGACACACCATTCTGTTGTGGTTTGGATGGAACTGAATGTTCCATTCGAATCCCCTCTGATTCACAATAATGATGGAACTCTCTTTTAATGTACTCTCCTCCTTTATCAGATCTTATGGACTCGATATTTTTCTTGAAACTATTCTCAACCATAGCTTTAAAAACTTTAAAAATTTCAAAAGCTTATGATTTTTATTTCATGAAGTATATCCAGCATAACCTAGAACAATCATCAATAAAAATAAGGAAATACCTGAAACCATTAATTGATGTTGTGGGAATTGGTCCTGCCACATCACTATGTATCAAATCAAGTATAGAGGCAGCTCTATATGCCTTCCCAACTTCATAACTCTTCTCTGGATGCTTACCTACCAAGAAACTAGGACATACTCCATTAGAAGTTTGTATGAGAGGCAAACCTTCAACCATTTTATCATTGTGGATTTGTTGGAGATATTTGAAATTAAGATGCCCAAATCTCTCATTCCAAATATTAATGTTGTTATTAGCATGAGTAAATAGAGTTGTACTAGGTGAGACAGGTAAAAAATGTGAGAACTCATAAGCCTTAGTAGCATGATTAGAAATACCTTTCGCTATGATCTTTCCAGTGGATTTTTCTGTGATTTCAATTGAGTCTGAGTCAAATGTAACTCTCTTGGGATATCCTGTATGGGTCATCTGATAAACAGACAATAAATTAGCTGAAAGGGATGGCAGATAGAGAACATTTTTGAACTCACCATGCTGAATTTTAATTGAACTACTTCCTGCTGCTGGAATTTGGGAGTCATATCCCATGTGAATACTTGGTCCTCTTGATAATGTGAGGGTAGAGAAAGATTCCTTGGAGGAAACCATGTGGTTGGATGCTCCAGTTTCAATCAAATAGGTTTTCGACTGAGTAAGGATAGCCTTCAAGGAATGGCACCTCTCATGATCTTCTATCTATGGTCAAGCATCAAACTTCTTTGCCCCGTGTGGAACATCAATGTTGTTCTATTCAAGGAGGGCAGATAGCTGGTCGATCTGATTCTTCATACAATGGATTTCAGGATGAAAACCCCTCATACAATAAAGACACTTTGTTTTTTCAAACTTCTTCTTCTTCTTGGAGGTTGAAGCTCCTTTAGAAGAATTCTAACTCTCTTTAAGCTTCGAATCAGATACTCTAGGATCCATCACCACTGTGCCTCCATTTAGCTTACGCGTTGATAGAGTTTTTCATCAGAAGAGCTTGGTTTTTGGAATTTTGGAAGACTCCCATCTGGACCAACTTTTCTTGCTCATGTATTAAGGACTCTGCAAATCCATCAAGTGAAGGCATCTTCCAATTGGGAATGGAAGCTCTTTCGGAATGGAGGGTTGAGAAAAATACATAATACTCAGAACCAAGTTTGATGAGTACGGAGAGCACAAGATGCTCTTCCTTTCTCTCTATTCCACACTTGTTACATTGTAGTGCAAGAGACTTGAATTTAGTAAAACATTGTTGTATGGTCTCTAAACTATTGGGATGCAATGATATTAGCTCGTTCTCTAAAACGTGTCCCCGAAGCTCATCTTGATTTCCAAACAAGAATTCAAGCTTCTCTCGAGCTTCTTTGGGAGTCTTCATTCCCTTAAGATGAAAGAGGAGGTGTCTAGAGATGTGAGCACAAAGGAAGCCAAAGGCTTCATCCAACCAATTCAAGAACTTATTTTTCTCAGCAGGATGATGAGGTTCAGTCTCTCGATCCATTGTCATCCAGTACAGGCCCAACTTGCACAAGGATACCTACATATCTGCCCTCCAATCAACATAGTTGAAGTGTGTCAAGATCCAAGGTAAGAAAGATTGATTCTCCATCAATTATCCTTCTAATCAGTCAATTTATTCAATCAAGCTACGTAGCACCTATAAGAAAACACTGCAAAAACAAAACCAATTTGCACTATGTCATAATCAAGCCTTTCCTCTCAACATGTACACTTTTTTAGGGTCTGTCACGCCTACACCACCACTCTGAATGAATCCAGAGTTAGCAAGGCACTCTTTGCGGGACTTTTGTGGAAACCTAACAGCTTCTAGTGTACAATGGAGAGTAGACAAACTTGAAGCTTGCCTGAGGAGGCTCTGATACCATATTATAATTAATGTGCCATTGATATTCATGCAATGAGTGACATTATTTTTTAATTATTATGCAGTGTAAAAGGAATGAATAATACCCACATAACAAAACAAATCACATAGAAAACATACAAGTATTGCTTAGTATAATTACAGTATAAACTCCATTAATCCGAGCAGTATACAATAGTGTTACATAAAGGAGAATTTGAATCATGTGAATATGATTCTAATCTACCAACTCAATATGACTGCATGGCTAACTAGAAGTGTCTAAATCACTATCAGAGCTAACTAGCTAAGCTCCAATTGCCTATTCCAGTCTCTCAATCAATTATAATCAGTTAAACTAGTCTAACGGATGTGGTAGGTGAGAAGTAGGTGAGAATAGGAGCCTATCCACATGCAACCATGCGAGACTAGCGCTAACTGAACCAGAGGACATCTAAATGAATGTAACTGAAGCATAACTAAGCTTGACTAGTCACCAACTGCCAACAACTGGAGGAGGTTGGTGTTGGCACTCCCAGCAGCTTCTAAATTGTAGGGATTGGTCTAGGAGGCACATAAACTGATGCATGAATGTGTAATCAGTTGCAGTTAGCCTCTATCTGTGTTCCCCACACTCTAGTGACTGGTACATGTGGCCCCATTAGGCCAAGTGGATCCAATGGTACTAGTGGACCCAATAATAACTAAATGACTTCTAAGTTATGCAAATATAATATAATAGACCTGTTTGGACAATGGAGGATTATAAATCCTAACAAGAATCAGTTTTGTTGTAGGGATGACATGTCTCGCACATAAGTGAGTCTAGCTTTATATGAATCCCAACATATTCAATGGCCATGAAGCATATAGATGATACATGGCCTTCAATTGAGCATAGAAATTGATGGCGTTAACATGTATTCCCTCCAAACACCAACTATTATGTTTGTCCTGTAGTAGTGAACAATAACTATATCCCCCCATGGTCGTCCATGAAGAATGAACATCTTATGTTGGCTCTTATAGTCCCTAGTATAAGACAGGTGAAGAATATGAATGCTTACCTACAACAATTGATCGATGAATTGAAGCAATTACGAGAATGGATACTTGTATACGATGTATCAAGACCCATCCCAACATAGAGGAGTTTTACATTGTCTAGAATATGTGTGTGCACCACACATGATTATCAAGGATTAGGAATTTTCTCTAGTAAAAGTGTTGATTGTTTTGTTTATAATCATAACAATGTTTTTTGGCATAGTTAATTTTTTGCAACTATATTGATCTTTGATGCGAACATGCTCTGTATATAATAGCATAGCATGTCTTGTAACAAAAGGTTATCATGGATGTAAATGTTGTGGACCTTATATTAAGGTTAGGTGGTATAACCACCTATGAAAGTCAATGTACAACTGCTCCAGGGTATTCCTCCTAAAAGACCACACTTATAAAATAACAACATTTGTTTCAATGGTAAACCAAAGAGAACCCAAAGGCTTGAATTAATGGCACTCACTAACTAGATTAGGGAATATGACAAAGAGAAGGAGAAGGATGTTGCATAAATGTTCGATTCAAATGGGAAAACCATAAAGGAGACACAAAGATTTTCACCAGGGAAGCCATAAAGGAGAAAACCCCGCAAACTTCTTTAGAATAGTAAGATTATCAAAAGCGGTAATAAGAAGTATTCAACATCTCTCTCTCTCTCTCTCTCTCTCTCTCTCTCTCTCTCTCTCTCTCTCTCTCTCTCTCTCTCATGCGAACTTAAGAGTGTGAGGTGTGTATAGATGAGGGAGAGTGCCTCCCTATTTATACCCTTTCAAGTCACTGACCAAACATAATACTAAGGCCCACATGTCTTCCCTAATAGGGCTGAATTCTCACATAGAGACTCCAAATACACATTACATGATGTCACACTGGGGACTATTGCCCCGACTTACAACAAAGGTTGTACCTCAAGATCTAGACACAATTAAGACATATCACAATGGGGTAAACACATCCTTAATGGGGGTACAACAACATACAATGATAATACACATCAAAATATCTTCCGAAATTACAAATACATCAACACTATTTGTGTGAATGGTTGCTTAAATTGTTCAACTTGCATGGAAATGCCCTATTTTAGTTTAACAATGCAAATAACACACCCTAAAATAAATAAAGCTAAGTAACTTTATGTTTAAATGTGCAAACAATGAATTTTGTAGTACCTATGGATTTAAATGGCATGTAGTGTTAGCGCGTGTTATGCAGGAAAAACTTGAAGGTTTATAAAAACATTGATCACAATATGAGTGAAATGGAACATAAAAGTTTTATGAAAATGTTTCAAATAGGAGAAGGTGGATAAAAAAATGATCAACATTAATTTATTTGATATTTTATATCAGAAGTTATAACAATATTAGCTAACAAATCTCAAACATCCACATTTTCATTAGTAGAGGTCAAAGATTGTGATGGTTACACCAATGATAGACCAGAACACCCTCCTAAGAAGAAAATATTTAAGCTAATAAAAGAAGTAAAACATTTTATAATAATTTGAGGGAATTGGTAGAAGGAACATATAGAAGTACCTTTCACTTATAGTCATGAGCCCCCTTCATTTGGGTCGACCACTATTACATATACATTTACTTATTTACATATAAAGTTAATCCTATATGTCTCCCTGGAGTCAAATCATATACATTTAACCCAATATATGCCACTCCTTATAATATATCATCCATACACTATGAGATATTATTTTGTAGATGTCAATATACTCATAGTTACACTTAATTCCTATGTTTACAAATTAGAAATAAATAAATTGAGGATTAAGCTAATCAACGTAACATTACAACTAAAGTGAAAAAATGAGCCCAAAACAAACTTGAACAATGAAAACAATTCAAGAAATGAATAATGAAAACAAATTAATGTCTAATGTAAAATTTGGGATGATGACGCTACAAAATATTGTAATAATTATATTTTCTATTAATTAATTATATTTTCAAGATATTCTCCATATTATTGATACGGCTTTAAATCAATGATGTTTCTTATTTATTGGAATGTTTTTATGTCCCCGATGGGGGACATTTATATATAGCTCATGTCTATTAATTTGGCCCAAATAAATTCACATTTTTTAAAAAATCTACTGTTTAACTTTATCAAAATTAAAAAAAATATTAAATTTGTTAATTTTTAGAAGTTTCGATTGGTTGTTGGGTCGATGACATAGGGTTTGAAACTTGAGTCTTGGGCGTTGGCGGCCGCAATGAAGGAATCAGGTTTTAATAAGGTTTTAATAATTCTGTACACATGTTGATTGCCTGCACCCATCCGCTGGATGCATGGATTAGTATTCATTACAGGCATATTAATACATGGTTGGGAAATGTGCAACGTAATGCACCCATTGATTAGTATTCAATACAAGCATATTAATACATTGCCAAGAAATGTGCAGTGTAATTCTACCGGTTGGACAAGCCATCCTCCCTGCCCTGCCCAAGCAACGACATCCAGTACACAATTCAAGTCATGCGCATGTCGACTGCCACGCGACCATTCTATGCCCCGAGTCTGTATACGAGGGAGTGGCACGACAATGAGGTGCTTATTATTACCATCTCTCATGTTTCTAGGACACCATCTTCATTTTCTTCTTCTATTCTGCATGGCTTTGTCGTTTGGTTGCTTGTTTCTTGCACACAGTCTTCCTTTTCTTCTTCTTTTCTGCAGGCTTCGTTGTTTGGTTGCTTGCTTTTCAACTACAGATGTAGAAGGATGAGGAAGACCAGTTGCTTGCTTGCTCTTTACCTGCAAACTAAGAAAAGGGAAGGAAGGCCAATGAGTCAAGCAGTCGATCACTTCGTTTATTGGCATGATGGAAGAAGTTGTGTGGTTACTGCAGGAGACTTTGACAGGCGTCTAGTTTGGCCTTGCAACATCGTCCGGAGAAATTGTAATTGGACGCACGAAATAGAGAAGAATAATGGGCAATCAGGTCCTTGTTTAAAGCAATTATGAGGCAAATAATCTATTTTAACTCAATCAAAACTCATTTTCATGCCAATTCAGTTGGAAACCACCTTTGAACTCTAAATACCTTTGAAATCTAAATGTAAAGAATGTGTATGTATACTATTCAAGTTAAATAAAATATAGCACTCATTTTACTTTTTTTGGTTGGGAGTACACTTTTAATTAGTTATCAGCCTCAACGAATCTCTCATCCTTGGTAATGAGCTTATAATTTTCTTGTTCTAAGCACTGGAGATTCTTGACAAAACCTAAGGTGGGGCTTGGCTAGGGTGGTGTGGGATGAAGAGGATTTAATAAATTTGTTTGAGCGATTCACGAACTGAATTGTTTTCTTGGGAAATTTATCACCCAATGGATAAATAATTGACATTGTACAGGAAAGGGCTCTTTTGTTGAAAGACGGAAACCAAGAATAATCCAAGGTCATTTCCCCCAAAGTAGCGTCATGCAGAGAATTGCTAATTCAACAGAATTACCAATTCCACAGTAACTCTAAAATTCACGGTTATTGTAACTTCTCCTGAAGTTTCCTAGAAATTTAAATTTCTTAACATCATCTTCATCTTCTAGGTTGTTGAAATAGGACCAGCCTTGATTGTTGCAGGCATAATCCAAGGTCATTTCCCCCAAAGTAGCATCATGCAAAGAATTGTAATTCAACAGAATTACCAATTCTACAGTAACTCTAAAATTCACGGTTATTGTAACTTCTCCTGAAGTTTCCTAGAAATTTAAATTTCTTAACGTCATCTTCATCTTCTAGGTTGTTGAAATAGGACCAGTCTTGCTTGTTGCAGGCATAATCCAGGGTCATTTCCCCCAAAGTAGCGTCATGCAAAGAATTGTAATTCAACAGAATTACCAATTCCACAGTAACTCTAAAATTCACGATTATTGTAACTTCTCCTGAAGTTTCCTAGAAATTTAAATTTCTTAATGTCATCTTCATCTTCTAGGTTGTTGAAATAGGACCAGCCTTGCTTGTTGTAGCACTAATGTGAAGGATGGTAACGCCATTGTCACAGATAGTTTAGACTACAATACGTGTTTTTTTTCCATAAAGGCAGTGAATTCCAATAGCTGGTATTAACTTCTAATTTTACAATAATATGCTTAGAGTTATTTATTAAGAAATTTTAAACGCTCATGGGAGGATTACTTAATTGGAAGCCATGCTTTAAATGATAAAGTATGGTGCCTGCATTGTCGCAGATAGTTTAGACTACAATAAGCGTTTTTATTAAGATACTTTAGACTACAACTGTAATTTGTACTCTGTAAATTAGTTTAAAATGGACCTTGAGCTTACCTGCTGGATGCTTAGAGAAGCCCAGCTGTAGTTTGTTGGAGAAATCCTAGCAGTAGTTTGTTGGAGGAAGAAACGGAAGGCCTTAGGCCTTTAATCTCTGCAAACCCATTAGTTTTAACTGGTCGCCTAGCAATTGACATGCTATTTGGCTTTCAATGAGCGTTGAAGTGTGTCACATACTGGGATGCTGAAGGAGAGCAGGGTGATGCACACAAAGTCTTAAGTATCAATCTAGATGAGAAATACATTAATCTCCACCCCACCATTACACTACACATTTCCCTACCATGTTTGTTAAGGTTTTTGTAAAAATAACAATAGCGCAATCGACATATGGGTGCATGCATTTGACACTTGTACACTTATTTATTACCTCAAGCCCTTAAAATCTTACATCCTGCCTACAATTCTGCCATGTTTTCTGCCAACCTAACATTACGTGCCACTCTCACCCTATGACACAGTGACCTATTGTTTAAAATATTTTTAAACTATTTGGAAAGGAAGGCATTTAGTCATTTTTAACTGTCAAGTAATCTAAGTTTTAGATTATGTTGAACGGTTGTTTTCATATATGCCCCAATAATCATTCTTAACATTCTTGTTAGAATGGTCTTTATGTGATAATTTAGTTTAATCTTGGTTCACAACAAATTTTCCTTTTCCTTTTCCAATATATGTTTGGATATTTGTTTTTCTAAGATATTTGTTAGAAAGTGGTAAACTATCGATTGAAAAATATCGTCAGAAAATTCATTTCCTTTAAAGCTTATCCTTTGAATTGGCAACTTTACAGAACAATTTGCAGGATTTCATATTAAAACAAACAACCGCTAAATTGATTTCAAAGATTCTAATTCAGTATCTGGAGATCAAATCGAATACGCTAAATTGATTTCAAATATTCTAATTCATTATTTGTAGATCAAATCGAATACGTCTGAACAAGTCAAAGGAGCCTGTTTCAGAGTCTAGGTTTCAAGTGGAGTTGAGTCATTTCTTATACGAATTAACAACTTACTTCATCAATCAAGCCTAGTCTCTTATTTACTACTTAACAACTTACCCTTAATACTCTCTTAGACCAGGTTGTTCACCATATTGAGTAGAAGGGGCAGTCGGAGGAAACGAGAAGCTAGGAATTGGATACGTGCATCCATTTCCAACATCACAAATTTCAACTCGCATTTGTCTTACGGTACAACAATTTTCATCCCACAAGTTGTTGTCTTACAGTACAACAATTTTCATCCCACAAGTTGACAAGCACACCTGTTGATCACTGCCCTCACTTTTTGAATCTTGAAAGTTCAAATATTTCAATCATGGGAGTGAAAATACCATTCAGCTACAACAAATCATAGGTTCAAAACCGAATTCGAGTGCTACATCTGCTTGAATTACAAAAAAGAACCAGAATTCTAACCCAGCTGCCATACTTTTTCTGAAGAGAGGTTCTGGATTCACGAACCTTCAGAGGTTCTGGATTCACGAACAAGCCTTCATTGAGAAAGCTTTCATTAGGAGCAGGTGGGAAGCGGCTCACATTTGTCTTGCATGATTTTCTACATGTGACAATGTGCCTTGCATGTATATAATATGTATTTAATATACAACAATGCTTGTATTTGTCTTACATGCATATAATATGTATTTAATATGCAATTATTTGGCCACTTAGTTCTATACAAATTCTGGCGTGGCAATGTCACAAAGTAGAGTTTACAAGAGAATCTTTTTATTCTAAAGTTGATAACAAAATAAAGCCATTGATGTATGTGATTTTTAATTTATTTTCTTGGTCTTAAAAGATATAACTCTGTTGAATGTGATTTTTAATTTAGGTTTTTTATCTTAAAAAATATTATGTGCATCTTAAATTGAAATCTCGAAATATGCTTTCTTTAATGGCAAGGTCTCAAGACCATAAAAGACACATAAATTGTCATTTAATGCGAAATTTTTTCATATACATATATGTCTCAAATTGACATTTTTTAGATTCCGTTCTCTTCATAATCTTAATAGCTTTTCTAATATGAGAGACGTGTCTCTTTTTTCAGCGTATATCTATTGTTATTTTTTCATATTTTATTGGAATTAATGCGCTCTTAAAATGTTTGCTAAGGTCCAGTGACTAAGGTATATAAGTGTGCTCTCTGGGTGTACGTAAAAAGAGGGTATTGTTACAGTATGCTCTTCACAACACAAACTATTGGGTTATCCTTGTCAATTGACGGTATCTTTGTTATTCACTGAAGGGCCTTGGTGGCTGAACAAAAGGACCATTGGTAGGATCAAAGGCCATATATGGCTATTTTATAAATCTACAATATGTCTGTTTGCAAATTAGTACAAAATAGCTTCCAAGATGGAGTTCCTAGCCAAAAACCAGCGGTTGTAATATCTTCCATATCCATGTAGCTCCCGAGGTTGTTCATCTCCTTACAAGCTTTTTCAAAAGTTCTTTAAAAAGAACTTCCCCAATACTTTCTTTATTACCAAATACAGCAATAACATTATGATTTAAAACAGATTAGTACTTTCTCCACATTTATATTCATGTATATCAAAACATTTAAACTTTTTAATGTAAGATAAATTTACAAAAGTAAAAAAAAAAAAAAACTGTCATATTAAAGAAAAAGTTTAAAAAAATGGTTTCAAATACTCAAGATACCATAGTGAAGCAAGAAAAAACTTTATATCACATTTTCTTATGAGTGGTTTTGGAATCTCTTCTCCAACTCAAAGGATCTAATTTTAAGTAAATAACTTTGTTAAGAAAAGAGAAAGTGCATATTTATTTTTAGTAGTGGTATTGTTATTTGTTTTTATTTTGGATTTTTATGGTAAAATTTAACTTATGGGTATTTTAATAAAATATTTGTTAATTTTCATTTTTTTAATCTTTATTTTTCCCAAGTTTAATAGAGTAATTTTTTTTCAGTCTAAAAATCATTAAATTATTATATAAAGTGTATAAAATCCTTTTAAATTAAAATGTTTGTAGAGTTAAAAACCTATATAAGTATTTTCATATATGTTTTATATATGTTTTAGATAAGTTGAGTTTAGCTATGGTTTTTATCAATAATACTGTAGCCAAAATTGAATTTTAGTGGAGTTGAAATTGTAGAGTTTAAAAGTGAACTTAGAATTCAGATAGTGTGTTTTAATTGATTGAATTGGTTTTATGTTCTTATGTTCTCAAAATCTAATATTTTTGAATATCCATAATTGATTATCTATACCAATATGTTTATGGTTTAAAGTTGGTTAGAATTCTTGAAAACAAAAATGATAGGAATCCCTTGATAAGATCACCAAATGTACTCTTATTAAAAATATATATGATATGAAATTTCGTTAGCTAAAAATTGGTATGGACTTACACAATTTGTTTTCATAATTTACTAGTTATTCATTTTAAAAACAACTAGTCCATTTCAATTCTATTATTATTTTAATAATTTTGCATTGATTAAATAGGAAAGATCCTAATAAATTATACAATCTAAAAATCAAACTAAGTTAATAGCATGTCAACAAATTAATACCAAGTTAACAACATTAAACGGACTTAAGCATAATTGGTTTTCATAAATTTATTCATTTTAAAAAACAACTAATCACTTCAAATCCATTATTATACAATAGAAAAATCAAACTAAGTTAATAGCATGTCAACAAATTAGCGAGACCTAACACAATTTTGTTTTAATATTAATAACTTACCAGTTATTCAATTTCGTAATAAGCAATCATTTCAAATATATTATTATTTGAATCATTTTTCAATGTTTTCATTAATTGAATAGTAAACATCTAAGAAGTTATGCTATTGAAAAATCAATTTAAAGTTAGTGATATGTCAACAAGTTAACTATATCATGCATGTTTATGTATAATATGAAATTTTATCAACTATCCACTTATATGAACTCAACTAAAACAATTTGTTTTCACAACTTGCTAGTTATTCACTTTAAGAATACTTTAAATGTATTATTATCTTAATAACTTTCCATTACATAGATAGCAAATTAGTATTATTTTCACAACTAATTATTATGAAAAAACTTTAAATGTATTATTATCTTAATAAGTTTCCATTGCATAGATAGCAAATTAGTATTATTTTCACAACTAATCATTATGAAAAAAGGGTAAATTGTTTTGGTTAATTTTTCTCGCTCAAATTCATTAATTTTATTTATATGAAAACTATTGAAAGTATAATAATATCAAACTATTAAAATTAATGATATTGTAATATGTAACAAAATTGTTATTTTAATATTATCAATATCAAATTTTATATGGAATGAAAACAAAAATCTAAATCTAAATTTATTTTGTAGCATAGCTTTAAACAATTATTTACTTTGCTTCTCTTGGTAAAATATGATCTATACATTTGTAGTCTTTTGTGAATCAATCTAAAGTATATTGAAGTGTTCAATTATTCAATGACTTAATTTCCTTGAACATTTCATGTACCAATATTAATTGAGAAATAACTTAATACATTACATGAAAAAACGATTTCATTTACCTTTTACACTAGCTAGCAAGTTCAAACATGTTTTTTTTGTATTATAGCAATATCTATTGACAATGTGTCCAAGCAGACTTTTCGATCTAAATTCTTATTGCACGAGCTTTCATTTGATAACAATACCTATCAACAATGTCGGGGACATTGCCACCTCGTGGCTCTTGTTTTCTAACATGTTAAGTTTTTATGCATAAATTTATTGTATTAGAATGAAAAAATATTTAATGTTATATGTCATGTCATCATATTTGTTCATTTTTAATTAACACAATACAATACATTTATGTGATAGTTAAATTTAAAAATGGTGATTAAAATACCAAAAAATATTATTATTAAAATGAATTAGTTATTGAATCATTATTTGATTTTTTGTAAAATTCAATGGAAGATGGTTATGTGGTTTCGCAACCCACGGAGTTGGATTTTCTCTAAAGGTTTTTATGATAGATGCACTTTTGGGTTTTTATTGAATTTGATGCTTTAATGTTACACAAGCATAATGGATGTGGAGTTAGAGCGCATAGATTACTAGAATATGTCCCTAAGCTTAGTTTATATTTTACTCATAGATCATGAATAAAAAAATTAATCAAAAAGGCTAACATATCAGTTTTATTTTTTATTTTTTATGTCTTTATCTACTCTTTAGGTTAACTTGGCATTGATTTAGGGTTTTTGTATGACATTGATTACTATCTCATGCAAGGTGGTCTATGGGTTTCATATGTTTCAAATCAGGCATCTCTAGTCTGAAGAGACATTGCAGTACATATAGAGGAAGTTAAAGCAATTGACACTTTCTAGTTTGAAATAAGTCAAGGAAAGCATCTTGAGAGTTCTTTGTTTTGTGATAATTACACAAGTTTGAATGACAAAGACACTAAGAATGAATTCGATGATCTTGTGTTGCCTTGTCATAAGGAAAAAATGTGTTGTATATGTCCCAAAAACAACTGGGTGAAGATGGTGGTTTTCCTGAATGTTCAAGTTGAGGAGGTACCTCGTATAATGAAGAATGTGGTGGTTGGGATTTTTTACAAAAAGTTTGTTAATCCTAGTCCTTTGAAGGGTTGGATTGAGGCCACTTAGAGGTTGGTCTTAGTGTACATTCTTACTTTCCACATTCTAGTCAAAGGATGGATTTGTTTCTCCTTTCGAAGCTTGAAATACATTAGTAAGATTATGAGTTTTCATTGGAGGTGGGATCCCTCACGCTTGATCTTGAAAGAATGGAGTGTGAGTTTTGATTTGAGGCGTTACCTAGTTACTCTTCACCATGTTTGGACTATTATCCCCGGTCTTCCATCTTTTTTTTGGAAAAAATATGTTTTATAATGTCAAGGAAACAAGTTAGGGAGTTTCATCGGCCTGGAAGATGATTGGGAATCTAAGCCGAAGGTCGGATTGGATTTTGGTAGAAGCCAATTTAAGGGATATATTGGTAGCAGAGGTCGACTTTGTCGATAAAAAAATTTTCATGGACTCAAAATGTCGACTACTAGAAAATACCTTTAAGATGATATGTCTGCCATGAGGTAGGCCGCATTTAGACCCAATGCACAACGATCATCATTAATGAGAGAGATGATAAACATGAAACATAATCATCACATATAATTAGGTTCATAATTCCCCACACATAGTTTACTCAGTCAATCCGAGTCCAACAGGTAATAAACTAATAAATAAAATATGTCAAAATGTGGTATAGATGTCCAATCAAAACATGGGGTGTTATAAACTTGTCTTTGTTAATAATCATGGGTATATATATGTATATGTCATAAGGGTTATTGATATGAGAGTTTGTCAAGGTTATATAGAAATGATCTTGATATTGATGATATTTTGATATATTGAACTTACAATTAATTTGCAGGGATTTCTCATGCCTTTATAGGGAATTTTGATGTCTTTAGAAAAGCATGAAGATTCAACATCAAAATATCTTTTGGATGAGCTAAAGAAGACCAAAAGCTAATAAATGAGCAAAACATTAGCATACAGATAAGACTCACATTTTTCCATATAGCTCAACGTTGTTTAACGTGCACAATCAGCCATAACTTCATGTTATTGTTAGGGTTCATGTACCTTAGAGTTTTGGTAGTATGGTGAATTATTGTTTCAGCCTCTTGTTATGGTTTTTTTGCGAATGACTCATTTAAATTCAACAATTTATTATGTTTATACATGCAATGGTTCATTGAATCTAGATGATGTATTTGATGGATTGATATGGACACTAACAAAAAACCCATCTAAATTTGAATTATTCATCTCGAGGCTACTATGGTCATACATGCATCATATATCAAGTTCACATAAATAATTCATGTATCAAATACTAAAGTTCAAAATATGTAGACTTGGAATTAAATGGGTTTGTGGTGGTGCATTAGAAGTGCATCATTTAGTGTACGTTGTATCCTTGTTATATAAACACATATATAGAACTTCAAGTGATCCATCTGCTAGTTGTATTAAAACTACTGTTCCTTATTGTATTTTCTTACATGACATTGCAAAAGTGTGTGTGTCTATACATTCCATTTGTGTTATAGAATTCAATGGTTCACGCCATGCAATCCCATGTGGATATTCATGCCCTCCATACCCACATGGCCATCATACATGCCCATAATGCATAAAGGAGCTACAACTTACAAGACTTTGAAGTCCAAAACTCTGAACAAATAACCTTGAGCATATAATAACTTAGAGGTTTAATTGTTTGACACAGGGGCATACAAAATTCTACATGGGCAAAGGATATACTAAATTATGTCAAATTATTGACATTGTACAATATTTATGTACATGTCATATGGATTTTAAGGTTGTTTATATTGTTGTTCTTAACTTTGCGCCTTTCCACCTTCTATGGTGCAAAACTTTGTAGGCTTGGTGGGCATAAAAAGTCATTTTCATGGGTGCACAACACTCATATTACGTGGGTTTAATTTTTGTATAAGAACATTTGGATGTAATTTTGAATGATGAGTTTCACTATTGAACCATTTGTTCAAGGTATATAGCCAACAGAGAGATTATAGGTCACACAATCAAATCCCATGGATTTCTTTGGGCTTATCAGTTAGAAGGGTTCCTACAAGAACAATTCGCTGTCATTTCAATTTTTTTAAAGGTTCACATTTCATCATCCTTAATAGATGTCATCTTTTACCTCTTCTTATAGGTCTCTTTCTTCTTATATGTCTCTTTCAAAACATTCAAGGCATTACAAAATGATAATGTCTATTTGACATATAGACATAAATAAAAGTATATAGTAATATAAAACCAATACAAGAGAAAGAAAATGCAATTTCAAATAAGGATATATATGATAGTTTTTTTTTTTAAGATGTTTAGAGAATAACATAACAAAATAGCATAAGTGTTCCAACATATATGATTGACCATATGTTCATATCCATATTAAGCTAATCTAAACTAGTGTGTTTTTGCCCATATCCATATGAAAGTATTTTTAATTTTTAAGTCAAAATCTTATTTTAAAAAAGAAAAATATCATCAATTTAAAAGATATATTCTTCAAAATATTTGTCCTTTCAACTATTCATTTTTTTTTCCAAAGAAAAAAGCGTAAATATATTTATTTACATACTGCAGATAGTCCATAAGACCATTACAACAAATACTCAACCAAAAATCTGATATTACATACAGGATAAAAGCCTCCATAGAGCTCAAAAGTTCCAGAATAAAATTCAATAGCATAGAGCCATATACACAATAAAAACAGGTCCCCAAAGAAACCAACTATCATCTCAAAAGAGATCCATTCTGTACATGTTCATCAACAGATTCCAAGAAGGCCATAAACCATCCCAGACTGATTTTATATAACCAGAACTTATCAAATGTATATCCATACACTTATCACCAACTCAAAAGAGATCCATTCTACACCGTCATCCAAAAAGCAGATGCCAACAAGGCCATAAACCATCCCATATCTGTTTTTTCATTTGAACATATAGCCATTATGTCAAAAGCATAATATCTGATGTTATAAACAATTTCAAAACTGGTCAAATGTAAATCCATACACTTATCATCAACATAAAGCCATATCATATGGTCAAGACTGAAAAGTGAAATCATCATTCTAGGAGTCTGTCAAGTAAACAAGGACAAATATAAGACTGTTTTACTCCATGTCCCAAAAATCTATGAGAAATCTTAGAAAACTTGAAAGGTTTCCACCACAGAGTCCACCCGAAGTTCCTTAATAGACCAATAACCTTCCAGCATTCTACCTCCAGTTGTTGCTAAAGCATCTGCAGAAGAATTCCTTTCCCGATAGATATGTTTGAACGAAACAAGTTCGAAACAATCAGTGAACCAATTGACATCCTTAATAATCATAGCTAATTCTATATTTAGTAATCGGTACTTACCAGATGCCCAGTTAATGACTAACTAGGAATCACCGAAAATTTGGATTTTATCCAAAGAGTTCCTTTGAGCCAAAGTAAGAAGAAGCTTGAGGGCATACAATTCTGCAAAATTGTTAGTACCCATACCTAGTCCAGCTTTAAAAGAAAAAAAGTGATCAACTGATAATTATAGCATACCTCCAGCTCCACAGATATTTGGAACCCCGACATCAGAGCCATCAAAAAACCCCATGTATAGGTTTTGTCTATAACTTCCACAAAGATATTTCTAATAGCAGCCACAGATTGTTTCTGCGGAATATTCCTCATCATACCCATACTATAGCTAGATACCTGAGCAGAAGATAAGGAAATATATTCGAAACAAGACAAATTTCTGGCCCTCCAGATGAACCATAAAACAATAATAGCTAATGGTTTAATATTAGCCACTTCCACATTCAAAACCCAGTTTTTGAAGCATGTTGTCACAGTATCTCCATGCCAAAGATTATTCAATTTTAGATTATCCTCAATAATAAGCCAAACAGACTGTGTAAATGGACATTCCACTCCAATATGGAAATTGGACTCAGCTTCCTGTTTGCACCAATAACAAATGCCAGGTCCCTCTCTACCTTTCAAGATAAGTACATCCCAGGTCAATGCTTTACCAGAAAGGAGAAACCAACAAAATATTTTTGTCTTGAGAGGAAAATTCAGCTTCCATATGACTTTCCACCACCAAAGTTGCTTCAAATCCATGTTCATAAGCTGAGCATATCCTTCTTTAGGAGTGTACCTTCCAGATTTAGATAAAATCCATACAAAAGCATCATCAACTTCTGAAATCCTAATATGACTAGATTTTAGTATGGCAACATAACCATTCCAATCATCTATCTCTTGAGGATTATAAAAACCAATAGTTTCAACAGATAACCAGAGTTGAGGCATCACTTCACTCAAACCTTGATATCCAATATCAGATAAGAAATGCAAACCAACCAAATGAAGTTTTTCTATCACGGAAGATGGTAAAGTATATCACCATTTGCATCCTAACCAAGGATCAATACCTATACGAACAACAGAACCTTGACCAATGTTCCATACCAAAAAATCCCCAATAAGATCAAAATCCCATAGAACAGCCTTCCAACAAATTGATATATTTTTCTTTTTTTTTACAGGAGATCTTATCCACTCAAGAATATTCAAAGGCTGAATATACTTTTGAAAATAAATCTTAACCCATAAGCCCAACCCCTTAATAATATTCCATACATTCTTTGCTGCTAGGGTCTTGGCGAAAACAATAGGAACTTTGAGTCCCCAACCCCCTGAAGACTTTGGATTAGCCAAAATATTCCAATAAGTCCAAGGTATGCCATATGAATTCAGTTTACCGGACCAAAGAAACTTAAAACAGAGTTTACATATTTTTTCAATGATCCCCATCGGGATCCAAAAGTGCATCCAATAAACCGGTAAAGCCTCTAAAACTGCTTTGATCAATATCAGTTTACCCCCCTTTGAAAGCCAACGAAAGCTCCAGTTATTAATCCTTTTTTCAACCTTGATAATCAACCAATCCCAGTCTTTTAAGAGATATCTGCAAGGTTTTAATTGGAACCCAAGGTACTTCATACCATGTCCAATTCTGTCAACATGAAAAGTAAAAATATTCTGTAAAGATATAACTTCAGATTCTTCCAGACAGGAATAATATAAAGAGGATTTATTATCATTTATCTTCATCCCAGAAGCTTTACAGAATATCAATAAAATATCATATAAAGTGGAAAGAGATTGTTTAGATCCATCATTAACCATAACTATATCATCCACAAATAGAACATGAGTTAATACTATATCATTACCAAAAGACAAACCATGATAACTCTCATATTCTTTGGCAAACAGGATCACCCTTCCTAATCCTTCAACCACAACAAGAAATAATAAAGGTGCCAAAGGACATCCTTCTCTAAGACCCCTTCCAGCCTTAAAGAAAGTAGATGCAACTCCATTGATAAGCAAAGAGAAGGACACAGATGAAAGGCTACTCATGACCCAGGAAATGAAACTACCAGCAAACCCCAATTTGGAAAGTATGACCCGAAGGTAGTTCCAGCTTACACGATCATAAGCTTTAGATAAATCTATCTTAACCATAACTTCCTTCAAGGATTTACAATGCATAGTGTGCATACCTTCCTGAATGACTCCAACTGCATCATGTATCTGCCTTCCCAGTAGAAACCCAAACTATTCACCAGATATACACCTTCCCAAAACAGTTCTGATACAAGTAGAAATGATCTTACCTATAATTTTGTAAACAAAATTACACAGAGAGATCGGTCGAAAATCTTCAAAGGATAAAGGATGATCAATCTTAGGTATAAGAGCAAGAAAAGTAGAATTGAAGACCGCTAGAATTTTACCACTTATCCGAGAGGTTTCAATGACTCTTAAAAGGTCCTCTCCCAGAACATTGAAAAGACACCTGTACACCTCAACAGGAATTCCATCAGGTCCCCGGCTCTTGTCATTTTTGTTGATGGAAAGTATATGCTTAATATCTTACAATGTAATAGGCTTCATAAGTTCAAAATTATCCTCCTCAGTAACAAATGTGGGAAAAAAACTTTCACTTTGCACAATCTCAGGAAGATGCAAATCATCTTCTTCCTTAAACAAATGCTCAAAATGTTTGATCCCAGCCCCAACAATATTCTTAGCACCTTCAACAAGTAAACCAGAATCATCATGAGTTTTCCAGATATAATTAATATTTTCCTATGGGCAGCATATTTATGGAAAAATGGAGTGTTGTCATCACCACAGATCAGCCATAAAGCCCTACTTTTTTTACGAGCCTCCTTTTCCCTGAATACTAAAATATTCCTCTTACGGGTTTCTAGCTCAATCAAATACCTTATGTCCTCCTCCGAAACAAAACCAATAATAGCCCTCTCAAAAAAACTCTTCATTTCTCTTTCAATATCAGCTATATCCTTTATGTCCTGAGCTTTTTTCTTCAAGGACCACTGAATGGATAAGTTTTTAATTCTCTTAAGGTTTGTAGCAAACTGGGAAGCAGGGGAAATCTCAGACAGAACATCAAATATCACCTAGGAGCCTTTTAATAAATCAACTAGCTCATTATATTCTAACCAACAAGCATTAAACTTGAATGGACAATGAGCCTTAGATGTACTTGAAGAGATTTGTAAATAAACAGGTTGATGATCAAAATCACCTCCACATCCGATCCATTTTTTAAGGCAAAAATCCCTATCCAGAAAATCAGCTGATAAAAGAAGTCTATCCAATCTTTTAGAAATACTCTCAGATCCAACTCTATGATTAGACCAGGTAGGAATGGAAACCATAAGGGTTATATCAACAAGACCTAGCCTTCCAGAATATTAAAAAATAAGTCAGTTAATACATCCACACGAGCTCTAACCCCCCAAATCTCAGAAAGACCCAAGGATAAATTAAGATCTCCCCCGAAGACCAAATAAGGAGACTTAAAACATTCCATACCCGAGAGATTAGTCCAGAATAATTCCATGTCCGAGTAAGGACCATAAAGATTTATGAATGACAAATCCAACTGTAATTCTATAGAATACAGAACAACACATAGACCTAAGGTAATTGCCCATGCATTTACTAAAAGAAAGTTACAAGTCCTCCAACCCACAAGAAGTCCCCTAGATCTACCCTTGGAGTCCACAGAGATAAACTGCCATTCTTTAAACATAGATTCCAATTCCTTGACCAAAACACATCCATCACACATAGTTTCTTGCAGACAAATAACATCTAAAGACTTTTCCTCAATCAGTCTTTTAATCGCTAGTTTTTTAGGATGACTAGCCAAACCCCTGTAGTTTAAAGTCATAAGAATCATTAGGGTAACTTCGAAGAGGCAGACAATGCTCTAAGTGCCCCAGTACCAATCTTCACAGAATTATTATTTTTTACCATAATTCCAAACCCCCCCTTAACAGGAAAATGATTCCCAAAAGGATCTCGATCTGGTCCAAACCCTCCAACGGTAGATTTCGAACAAGATCAAAGAAAGTATCCCTTACTTACTACCGGGGAAAACTTAAGAGGAGATATAAACCCAAAATCCCGTAAAGCCCCAGTAAAAACAGGGTCAAACGATGAATACAGAACTGGTTCCTTCTCAAACGTATTCCCCCCTAGCCCATCAGACAGAGTGTTTATGCTCAAGGGTTTAAGGACAGATAAAGGAGATAAAGAGTCAGTAACCTTTTCTTCATGAATAATATTCAATTCCCCTGATTCTGAACAAACCAAATCCTCCTTAGCATCCAATCTAGACTCACAATTCTTAACCCTCCATGCCTTATGGCCGTTGGAACATGTATGTGCACCTTAAGTAACAATTGTTAATAATAATAATCTATACCTTTTACATTTACCAACAAACAATTTTGTTATTCATTTCTAAATCCATCTTAAAATATTAATTTACTAACAATGTACATTCTTAAACAATTGTTGTGGTGAAGTTGCAGATATCCTTCTTTTAGGAAAACAAAGGGATCATATTGCAAATGGTTGAGATAGATCCTAGATATTATGGTCGTTATGTGATGAGAAATCTAGTTCTATGTGTAAAAGAGTATGTAACTAAAGCTCCAATGAAGATGACCTCATGGGACCGAAACCCACCCTCACAAATGACTAAGGAAGGGATCCTAGATTTTTAGAAATTTGTGTACAACCTCTATGTTGACTCTTTGTGCCATTTTTGTGATGACACTTGTGGCGACCTCAACCAATAAGTGTTTAACAAAATGCAACATGGATTTGGTACCATGTTGCAAGATTTTAAAATTGCTCCAAAAGGATATCCATTTATTGATTTTGAATATAAATCTCTACCCACATGGACACTCTAAAAAAAATCAAATTGCATACCCACTTACATATGTCAAATCGAAAACTTCGAACTTTAAATCAGAGATTCGAATTGCATTTCTTTTTCTCGTAAGAAAATTTGCAGTTTTTTATTTATATTAAAAAACCAATTTACATAGATCTAGTAACTGGTTCTTTCACATAGCTAAAATTGCCATAATTATATAAAAAATATTTGTAAAGCAAAACCATTGGGATCATGCTCATATATTACTGTAAGTACAAAAAAAATCTATACGGGGCATGTCACCCCATGTAATAAGAAAAAGTCTCAAGTTAGATCTAAAAATAAAAAGGGCAAAAAGATGGTCCTACACATGTTCATCAGAAAACTGTTGGAGCAATTTCTATCAACACACCATCTATGAAATCCCATATGTGCCAGATGCCCTCCCCAAGAGTGATTCCCCTTTTTTATAACAGATCTTCTTCTTGGTTTTTTTCCTGGTAGATATGCTGGAAAGAAACAAAGAACCCAACAACTTGTCAATGATGTTATATAGTGGAATTAGGCGGAGATTTTTGGGCCTAGATTTTTTGCATAGGAATTCAATAACCAGATTTGAATCTCCTAGTATCTGAATATGCTAGATATGTTGTTGGGTAGCCAAAATAAGTCCAAGACGTAGTGCCTGGAACTCAGCACAATTGATGGAGGTTGGTCCCAAGTTGACAACAAATGAAACGTGATGGGTCGTTGAGAGATGAAGGACTCCACATGTGCCTCCAAAGGAAGGTTGAAGTTACGATGCACCATCAAAGAAGATCCATGGAGAGGATAGATCAATGCAAGGAATCTTGACTCGACGGACATGATTTGTCGACGTGACTTGAGGAAAGAGTTTAAGAGTCGTAAGACCATTTGTAGCACATGTAAAAGGATATTTTGACATGTCCTAAAAAAATATCATTCCTGATTATCCATATATGCCATATAAAAATAGTAGGAAGAGCTCTAAAATCTACGTGAATAGGCTTGTTGCACCGAATAGAGAAATCCTCTTGTGTATTTACTCCTTCCCATATAAGCGGATAACCTGTCATATACCAAAGATAGTCCAAGACTTGGGTAGAGAAACTACATCTCATAAAAAAAGGATCAATGCTTTCATTGGATACGCAACAAAGAGGACATCTCCCAAGCCCCTCCCAAATTTTCTGCATAAGAAAAACCCAAACAGGAATTTGGTTTGATAAAACCAACCAGAGTAAGAGCTTGCACTTTAAGGGGCACTTTAACTGCCAAAGGACTAAGTGCCACCATAAAGGGATATGATGATATTTGAGAGATAACAGAACCATATAACCAAGTTTAGGTGCATAGACACTACCTTCCTAGTTTTTGGACCAGAGGAGCATGTTTGATTGCTCAGTAAGGCAGATAAAAGAAGATTTCAAGGAAACAATGTATCCATCCCAAGCTAATTAGTGATATCGACTATGTATTCCCATGTAATCCTCTGATAACCATTCTTGAGAGAGATAAGTAGTGTTCAAAGGGTTCTAAATCTGATAAAGGAAAGTATAGCCTCGATCTCTAAGATCCTCCACAAGGGGAAGAAGGATCAGATGTTTCCCAATTCCCCCTATTTAAGGGTCTTATCCTGCCTGGAGGCTTTTTCCGTTTCCTACATTTCATTCAAGCCAATCGCCAATTAGATCGAAAGCAAGTAGCATCACTTTCTACATAATAGAAATATTCGTCTGGTGTTTATCTCGAATGCAAAACCATTCAGTCAAAGAAAGTGGCATGATATATTTGTTGATCACCACAACAATCCATAAGCCATCATCTTTCAATATCCGCCAAATCCCGTTTGTATCCAGGGCTTTTGAAAAACAATGAAGATCTTTGAGTTCCCATCCTCCCATATGCTTAGGCCAATCTATCGAGGACCAGACAACCCAATGAAAAGGAGAATCATCCTCAGAACCTTGCCAAATGAAATTAAAACATATTTTCCTGATCTGGTTCAAAATGTCATTGGACACGTAGTTCAAAGATATCCAATATACAAGAATGGATTCTAGAACAAACTTAAAACCAAGATATATCTACCTCCTCTACTTAACCCACTAGATCTAAAGTCTTTTCTCTATTTTAGCAATAAGCCATGACCAATCCCTTTTAAGGTAAATCTTAGATTTCAAAGTGAATCCCAAATAAATAAAACCGTCATCAAGATCCACCATAAGAAAGAATAAATAGTCACATATACAAACTCTATCCTTCCTATAGATGTTAACAATAGATATGGAGGATTTGTTAACAAAAATTCGAATTGCATACACACTTACATATGTCAAATCCAAAAATTTGAACTTTAAATCAAAGATCAATGATGAAACACGTTTTGTATACAAATTCGTGTCAAATTAAATTGATCAAAAGAATGAAAAATCAATAACCAATTTAATCAAGGACCATGGTGTATTGCAAAATTCATATCCTCTTAAAGTTAAATATGTGAAAATTCAAGCAAAGTATGAATATGCAATTTTCAGAACTAGATTTAAACTCAAGTAAAAGTTAACTAACTAGATTTAAACTCGGGTAAACGTTAAATATTTGTGGTTGTTCAAGCAAAATAAGAATATGATATTTTCATTTGATAGATATATAGAACTAGGTCTAGACTTAGGTTGATATGGTAACCATATCCGCACCGTGTTCTAAATTAATTAAAAGAAAAAATAATTAATTAATTAAGAATTTGAATTTAGATGTATAATTAGTGATATGTCTTTTTGTCAATTGAGTGTAGTTTGGGTGGTTGGGAGGCATGTTATTTTACTTCTCTTTCAGGTTCAAATCTCATGATTGACATGTATACCAAAGTTTTCTTGATTCTTCATAAACAACAAGAATTCGTATTTTCCATGTGAAAAAAAATATAATTAGTGATATGTCTCAATCTTTGTTTCTAAATTGAATCCTATAATGATCACAAATATTTAATAGAATTCAGTTGCAACTTAAAAAAAACATAAAAAGATGTTTGCAATAACAACAATAGTTTTTCAAAGGACCCAAACAAATGATTAAATATATGATGAAGACTAAATTTACCCCAAGACAACAAAATAGATCCCTTAAACAAGGGCAACACACAATCACGCATTGTCCATGTTGTAGCAAGCCTCTAATGCTTAATAAAATAGATGAACAATTCTGATCACTCAAACAAGAGGATTTTAAGGCTCACACTTTCTTTTGTGAAGCCTTGATGTTTTGCAAACTGAATCAATTAAATGCAATAGAGGAGATGTGATAGGTTATGAGATAATATTCTCATTATCTCTTTTGTATCTCTATGTACGTGTCCATGAGAATAAATTATGTATATAATTTAAGTGTAATTTCACTAGTGATAGTTCTAATTGGCGTGTTTATTGTAGTATCTTTAATTAACATAGACTCTATCTTAGCTTATAACCCTGAAAGCCATATATAACCTAAGCCCATTGGTGAAAGCACTTAGAGAAGAAGATCAACACATAGATTTATTAGAATATACAATAAAAATGGAAAACCTCATGGATAACAAAGAAACTAATCAAACTAATTGTCATTGATTGAGCAAGTTCTCCAACCATATATTCATTGACAATCAACCAATCTAAACCTTGTTTTAATTAACCATGCATGTTCAAATTTATAGGAAACACATTACCTTCATAAACCACTCCCTTATGATTCATAAAGTTGTTTTCTAGATAATCAAGGTTGATAGGATATTTAGACACTTAGGAGTTAGTTAAGATCAACTTGTTATAATATATCAGTTAGGAAAGGTGTGTTTCTTTAGTATGCATTAGTATGCATTTGTAAATATATAATCTGACGGTCATGATATGTTCTAGACATAGAGTGATCCGACGATTCATCTTCTCTTAGTTCATACCTACCCTTGATCCGTGGCTTAACACCTGATTGGTCCATGATATCTATTTAAAGAGCATGGAGGGTCATTGGCTAGTTGATCGATTATGAGAAGCTCATTTGTAACTTTCTTTCTTTTTTATAATAAACTGCCTCAAGTAGCTATTTGGTTGGGGTAGTAAAGTGTTTCCCTCTCGAGGGTTTAAACCACGTCCAAACATCAACGTGTCGATCTGTGATTTGTTTGTGTTACTGGTTGTTCTAGGTGTTCAGTCTTTTGGGAGTACGATGTGTACCCGAACATGGTATTAGAGCGATTATGAAGAGTCTCTTTCGTTAAAGATCTAGATCTTGAACTCGTGTTGCCGAAGCTTTGAAAGGGTTTCGGGTTTTGAAACTTTTGTGCATTTATGGGTTGTGGGAGGTGTTCCAATGCATTGGGAGTGTCGTTTCCATTGGGAAATACTTTTCTTTTATCGAAAACGGTTTCCGTTTTCTCAAAATATGCCTATTTCATCATATATGAAGGTATAATGTTACAACGACGGTTTTTTTTTTAATTTTTAATTTTTAATTTTTTAATTTCTCATATTTTATCAGATTTATTATTAGATCTATTCTTTTTTTTTTTTTTAGGATTGTTGGATTCCCTGTCTATGTATGTTCTTTGTCGTGCACCTTGCGCAATCGCGGCGAATTAGAAACAGAAAGGGTAAGGGTTTTTCTTTATTACGTATGCTCTTTGCCGTGCACCTTGTGCGATCACGATGAATAAAAAACAGAGAGAAAACATAGACTTTCCGGGAAAGGCAACGAGATATAACCCCAATAGTGTGGAATTTTTTGTTTTGTTTTGGTTTGTGGTGTGATTTGAGGGAAAATAAGCAAACACGGAGATTGAGACAGAAGAGTAAAAAAAAAAATCTTCTTCATTCCCTTCTTTTACGCACCTTTCAATATTGGCTCACTTGGTTCAAAGTTGTTTTATTCCTTAATAGGTCCTGAGTTCAAGTCGTATTAAATTACTTTTCTACAAAGTGCATGCAATTTCTAATTTTAAGTTACTTTATTGTAAAAGTAGCGTGTCACTTAAGTCTTTTAGTTTTTTGCTACATTATTTAAATTAACATCATTGTAAAAGTGAAATTCACTTATTTTACAAAATTGATTCACTTAAAGCAACTTTCTTGTAAAGTGAGTTTCAAAGGTTCATCTTGGGAAGAGGGAGGTTCTTTTTTTAGTTGGTCAATTCTCTATCTGTCATGCCACTATCGAGGACATCTTCAACATTTTATTTGATCAAGCATAACTTCCTCATACATAGTTAATTTTCAGTGCCGTTTTTTTTAAACAACATGTTTTTTCGAGCTCTTCGCATCCAAACTATTCTTTTCTATTTTAACAGCCATTAATTTACAATATGGCCGCTCCTTGTGATATTCTACTTATCAGTTCCAACTATTTTTCATGGAAATCTCGTATGGAGGATGTTCTATGAAGTAGGGGACTTTTCATAATTACCTTAGGGAAAAAAACAGAACCCACTGATGATGATAATAAAATAAAATGGGAAAATAAATGTGATGAAGCTCGTGGATTGATTAGGATTTCAATCTCTACTGATTTACGATTCCACGTATCTGGAATTGATGAACCTAATAAAGCTTGGGAAAAGTTGGAAGCTGTGTTTGGTAAACACAACGAAATTTAAGGTCATCAACTCAAAAATGAGTTGATTTCTTTAAATCCAAGTGATTTTTCATGCATTCAAGATTATTTATCTAAGTACAAAACTCTTAGACTCTTATGTACAGAATACAAGATTAAGAGGGAAGACAAGCATTGCATTTATCACATTCTTTCCAAACTTGGACCTGCTTATTCTGTTTTTGTATCTACATTTTACTCCATGAAATAATCATTGAGTCCAACTAGCTATATAGAGCCTAGTATTGAATCCTTTTGTGATTCCTTAATTAGAGAGCAAGATAAGCTCATACATCTTGGAATGATTAGCAATGCAGATACATTTGGGAAACCCTTATTGGCCCAATAGAAAGAAAAGTCCAAGCCTCCCAAGAAACAAAATTTTTGCAATAATAAGCCAAAAAAGGGTCCCAAACCCTCTCAATCAGCTCCTTCTTCAAAAAATGACAAAGGATCAAAGCCAAAAGGAGAGAAGATCGAGCATCATTGCAACTATTGCGGGAAATATAATCATGATGAATCCTAGAAGCAACAATGAAGAAGCACCACATTAGCCTCGATTCATCTTTGGAATCTACCTCTTATGGACATGCACTTTGTGCTTTTGGTTATTCTTATACTGCATCTTCTTATTATACTTCAAATGAATGGCTCATTCATTCTGGAGCATCTTATCATATGGTTAAGGATCAAGCCATCTTTTCTACTATGCATGAATGTAACACCAAACAAATATTTGTTGGTGATGATAGATCTCTAAGTGTTGTAGGATCTGGAATAGTTCTAGTAGATAATGGTCATTTTAGTGATGTACTCTGTGTTCCAAGAATTTCTTGCAATTTGTTGTCAGTCCATCAAATCACTCATTCTGGTGAAGATAAAAATGTAACATTTACACCTCACCGAGTTGTAATCAAGGATTTTAAAGATCCTCAATATGTCCTAGCTACCATAATTGTTGATGCTATTACCAGGTTGTACAAATTTAACAACTTTGGTTCATGACCTTTTACTTCAGTATTTGTTGCTCATAATGATAACTTGAGCAAACTTTGGCATGAGCAATTTGGTTAGTTAAATTATCCCTCATTGCAACAACTATGTAAAGACAATATGGTGACAGGCCTTCCGATGGTATCTTGCAGAGATGGTGTTTGTTCCGGTTGTGTACTCAAAAAACATCATTAGGACAGTTTTGACAAACGTGCCTCTTGGCACACATCAATTCCCTTCGAGCTTGTGCATAGTGACTTGTGTGGTCCTCTTCCATCTGCTTCCTTTTCTGGTTTCAAATATTTCTTAACTTTCATTGACGATTACTCCAGACGCACTTGGGTTTATTTCCTAAAACTTAAGAGTGAAGTATTTAACATGATCTTGGCCTACAAGGCCCTTGTTGAAAAATAATCTGGTCATCAAATTATTAAGTTAAGATATGACATTAGAGGAGAATATGTTAACAAAAATCTCACTACTTTCTGCACTGAACAAGGAATCCAACAATAACACATTGTTCCATATACACCACAACAAAATGGTGTAGTTGAACGGAAGAACCACACTTAAAAGAAATGACTAATTGTATGATCCAATCTAAGGGACTAAGTCTTCAATTTTGGGTTGAAGCCATAAATTGTGCAAGTTACATAGTTAATTGCACCCCCACTAAATCTTTACAAGGTATCACACCAGAAGAAGCATGGAGTCAAATTAAACCAGATGTAAGTCACTTACGTGTTTTTGGTAGTGAAACATGGGATCACAGCCCGGATGAAAAATGAAAAGCCTTGCAGCCTAAAAGTGAAAAGCGCATATTTGTTGGGTATTCTGAAGATGTAAAAGGTTATAGACTTCTTCAACCACATTCTCATGATATACACTACAACAAAAAATGGATTAAGCGTCGAATTTAGCGCCGGATTTTAGTGTAATTTTTTCCCAATTATGGTGAACAATCTGGCGCTAAACCTGGCACTATTGTACATTTTCATAAAATGCCATCTATTGCATCTTTTTTTCCATCCTTTTTAACATCCATTTTTGCGCTCAATTTTTTGCATATTTTGTTACGCCTTTATTTCCGCCCAATTTTGCAACTTCTATTGCATCTTTTTTGCGTCCTTTGTTACATCCTTGTTTGCACCCAGGTTCACACTCAGTTTTGCGTCTTATTTTTCTCCTAGTTTTTCATCGAGTCTTGCACCCAATTTTGCACCATGTTTTGCATAAAATTATGTGTCCAATTCTACATCTAACATTGCATCTAGGATTGCATCCAATTTTCGGCTCAATGTTGCATCTAGTTTTGCATCCAATTTTACTTATAATGTTGCATCCCCATTTGCATCTAATTTTGTATCTTGTTTTACAACTTTTTTTGTATCCATGTTTGTGCCTAATGTTTCATCTCGTTTTACGTCGTATTTTGCATCTAGGTTTGCACCTAGTGTTGCATCCCGATTGATGTCTTTTTTTGCATCTATGTTTGAGCCCAATGTTGCACCCAGTGTTACACCTAGTGTTGTGCCTAGTTTTACAGCCATGTTTGTATCTAATATTGCATCTAGTTTTGTGTCCAATGTTGCATCCCATCTTGCATTCAATATTACGTCTAGTTTTACATCCAATGTTTTGTCCCATCTTGCATCCAATATTGTGTCTCATTTTAAGTTTTTGTTTGCGCTAAGTGTTCCTTCCATTTTTGCACCTGGTGTTACACCTAATTTTATGTCCATCGATACACCATATTTTGTGCTCAATTTAATGTCCAATTTTACGACTAGTTAGGAGTCCACTTTTGCATCTACTGTTGCATTTAGTTTTGGACCTAGCATTGCATCTATTTTTTAGTCTAATTGTGTCTAGTGTTGAGTCTCTTTTTGCATCCAATTTTGCGTTGTGTGACATCCATTTTTGTGTCCATATTTGCGCTTGACATAAGGTTGATTTTTGCATCCACTTTTGTGTTTGGTGTGACGTCCACTTTTACATCTTGTTTTGCATTTAGTGTTGCATCTAATATTGCATCTATCTTGCACTACTACATTTTTTACCTTTATAAATACATTCCAATATCATAAGGGCATGGAGGAATCGAACCACCAACCTCCTGCTTGTAAAACAGGCTCTCTTCCATTGAGCTAGCACCCTTTAAGAATCGGGAAGAGGAGCAATATTAACACATAGATTTGATCATTTATAATTCTAATAAAAGACAATAAGATCCAAAGACATTCAAGCTTAAAATCCAATTTAATTTTTCAAACACACTAATAAGCACAAAAATATACCGTCCTCGGGAAACAAAATATCGTAAACAGTTACGCAATCTATTAAAGTGGTCCGCAAAAGAGTCTTAGAGAACAACATAATGCATTGATGCATACCTAATAACCTAAAATTGATATGGACAAAGAATAAGGGATGTGTTTACGAAAAAGTTGTAGAATCTAATTGAGAATGTGTGTGTTGCTACATAAATTTTGTTATTCATTGATGAGGTAATTTTTTTCAGCAATGGGATGGTAAGAGAAGAACTCATGAATGGTTATTAAAAGAAGATGCCTACAAACTAAATAGTGCTACAAACTAAAGATAAACTTAGGAAATATTTCTTAAATCTGGCAAGTACATATAACTCCATTATACCTACCATCTACAAAACTTGTACCTACTACAGCTTCAAAATCAACCACTATCTATAGAATAGAGACAACACATTCACATCCCAGCTAGAATAGACCATACCGTAGTCATGGCCTATTAGGAGAGGGTATGCACATTCAAAAATAAGGTTTATCAACCCCAGAGGAATGATGCTTAAGTGAACGGTCCAAGAGCATCCCATATAAATGAACATGGTCTACTTTATCAGTAGCAAAATGGAATTATCATGCATTCTTCATGTGCTAACAAATGGAATTCAATTCAAAGGAAATTTTGAAATTATTAGTGAGTCCAATATGACTACAACAATAATCCAGTTCAAATGATTGAGATGAACCATTTCTTAGCTAGATGCAAGGTCCTTGATGGACTTGGATTAATGTTGGTGGTAGCAATTCGAATGAAGACTGAGCCAAAGAAGTTGAATGGAACAATGGCCAACAGGTGGGGAGGAAGAGGTTCGGTAAGAAACCACCAACAATCATCATAATAGATGAAGCAAAAACCTAAAAGAAGTGAAAAAACCATCAAGTTGAGATTTAATATAAGAATGTGAAGTTCTTATTAGGAATGTGGGTTTGCCTAAGTTTCGATATGTCTCATTAGAAAGCTGGTAAAAGAAACTTTCAGAAAATAACAAATTCTAATCTCTAGTGTTGTTAATTTTTCCCTTCAAGGTAACTGTAGGGAAATGTATCAGAGAGTTTGAATTAAATTTTAATGTCCTTATTTCAAGTTGTGTGGTGAGCAAAATAAACTATAGTAATTATCTGTAAAATCACCTAAGTGTGAAAAGAAAAAATAATAATGCCTAGTGAATTGGTAGAAAAAATAACACTATTTGGTTATATATATATTCATGTTGCGTCAAGTGGTAGATATAGGAAACATGCTCTAGGGGGGCCTACCACATACATGAACATATAAATGCATTTGGTATGGCCCTGAAACACATATGGTACAAGGTGTAATAAAAGCTGGCAAATCCAAGCTATCGATAAAATACTGATTGCAATTTATGGATGGAAGATAAGAGCAACTCTCATGAATTAACTCAACATGCATTTCCAAGACTTCAGATGATTAGGCGAAAGTTACTAAGGACAATAAAAACCATTGTTGTTCATAATATATACTTAACAGTTTGAACATTCATGCATATAGACCTCATGATTCCTAACACATCATCTACACAACTATTCACTTGCAACAAATCCATTGAAGAAAAGATAGAAGACTACATTGCAATGAAATAGATATTGTCAACAAATAGCATCATGAGGCCACTGCTCCATTCATTCTCGTCATCAGTAATAACATGTGTACAAGACTTTATATTATTTTAGTGCAAACAAGTTAATACAAGGTTAAAGGCTACAAAATGCAACATAAAGTATCTATTTGGTAATACCCAAAATATACCACTACATTATCAATCCTTCTTTTCTAGGGAAAACTATCACATTTTATTACTATATAAAGTACAAAAATGCTTTCTATGGGTGTTGTAGCACAAAATACAAAATATAACTCTTACTTTGCTTTGTAAACCAAATCTTAAACTATCCACTAAACATAATGTCCCTTTTAGGAAAACAAATATAGTCTTCCTTTAAGATCTTTTAAAAAACTAAAACTATAAGATAAAAAAACACAACTGGAAAATTTTGAAATAAAACTACAAAGGTCAGATCTAGAAACCTCTGGCATGCCCTCATTGAAATTTACAGCAAGAAGTACCCCAAAGTGGATAAGTAATACCTCTTTGGATATAGCATTAACTCATTGGTTTAATTCTCTGTAATGTGGTAGATTTTGAAAGTATTGAAGATCTCAACTATCTCCTTAAGAAATTATGAAGCCTTTACATTATGTACTTGTAATCTCATACATTGGGTTCATGTTGGTTGTTGTCTAGTTGCCAATGTAGTAAAGGCAATATTCTAGTCAAAAAATTGTTTGATACTCAATATTGTGTAGTCTTTTGTCAACCTAAACCTCAAAACTTTGGATTGTTTTGGATTGTCTAGATCCTACCTCTTGTGGTCCCTATCTTTCTATATTTTTCTAATTGCTTACTGTGCACTAACTATACAAGTTTGTTCCTTTTCCTTGTTCAGTGTATCTATGTCAGAGACTCATACTTATGTCCACTTGACTATTTGCAAAATCAGTTTTCCTTTATAGCTCTTTGCATTTTCCAATGGTGTTTGGCCTAAAAGAGCATAATTATTACTACACCTTACACCCAAGTTGGAAAATGTGATGGCCTAAAATAGCATAATTATATAATGATGTATAAATGAAACTGAAAAGTGTTGAAGATGGGTATTGATTGAACACCTTTATGAAGGTGCGTAAATGTAGGGGTCAGTAGTAAAAGAAAGAGGAGCTTCACAGTAATGGCGAACAAGGAAAGAGAATAACATCAAGACATTGCAACTGTAGTAAAGCTGCTGGGCACACATTTAAACACATATAAGCACAATGCATTAATGAATATGTCACCCTCAGTCTTAGACAGTTTTCATTTGGAATATAGAAAAACAACAATAAATATTCTTGTTTTCACAATAAACAGTCATAAAAATATGTCTCTCACAACAGTCTAAGGCGTGGGATTAGTCATAAACGAAAACCCCTGTAGCAACTAGCATTATAATCTGGGCAGATTTCCAATAGGTAAGGATGTTGCAGACCTATATCTTTCAGTGTTCCCTATAGCAACTTCAACATCAATTGGATACCAAATGATAACCTTAAATGAATTTAAGTTACAACAATAAAAAACAGTAATTTGAAGACTAAAAAGGATTGCAGTTGTGGCATAAACATGTTTACCCTTGGATGAGTATGATGGTGCTATCATGGAGTAGATTGGGACCGAATTTGTCACTTTATCCTTGTGTTTGCCTCTGTTGTCTCAATGAACAAAATCTTGGGGATTTTTATATGGTTGTTTAAATGTACAAGGATGAGGTTGAAGAAGCTGTTAGGTTGATGGCATACCTGGGCACAATTCTTGGTGGTCCTATGCATATAAGAAATAGTGAGGAGACTTATACCAAATTCTGGAAAGAATTATACCCATATCCTGGAGGTGATTTCCTGTAGCAGCGAGTCATCAGTAGCCATGAAAGGGGCCGATTTGGATTTTGAGGCCTTACTGTAGCTTGTATTATGGAAGGCGTCACTGTCTCAACACACTTCTGTTAAGTATTTCTAATAATGATGCACTCTAAGAAAGTTCTAGGTATCAAAAAACATTAGATTGGCATCTTTTCAGATCTACGCAGACATCTGGGTTGAAGCAGTAAACAATATCCAAATTTGGGCATGTTTCAGACTATTCATATAGCATGTAAACAAGCAGTGAATTTTAAATTATGGGCATAACTGTGTGTAGAATAGTAGTAAAAAGAATTTATTTCCAAATTGTTTGTGGTAGGATATTGGACATCCATCTCTAAGAGTCTTTACATGCTTGAGCCATCTTCTTGTGAGATGGATCCATGCCCCTTTGTAGTATGGGACCCAAACATCCTTGGCATGTTTTCTCACTATTTTGGTGCCAATCTCATGAGACCCCCCCAAAAAACCATAAATCAACTTTAAAAACCGTAACTGCTACCTATAGAATAGCCACCATGTCAAGAAAAATACACATTATTTGGCACTAGGCATAGTTTGGCATTTGGCCATCATGCTGCATCATCAGTCACTATGTGAAAAAAGTAGCATTTGTGTCTTCTATAATGAGGACCATGGTGCATTCAATAGTCACAATTGAGTCAGGTCCAAGGCACATCAAAGAGTCATGGATGAGTGAGGTGCATTGAGGAGTTCAGCATTGTCAATAGTGCATTGTGACAAATAGTGTGAGGAGACTTTCCAGCATTTGGTCATCTTAGCATTGTTAGCAGTAGGGTGAGAATTCATGAGCAACTGCTAGCATTTGTCGTTTTCTCAAACCAACATTTTCTAGGCATGCTTATCCACTAAATTATGTTGTGTGATTTCCTGAAATGTTGTAAGTTCTTCTGTGTGGTTTCCAAAATTCTGCAGCATGATTTTACAATTTTAGGTACCTATGAGGTCTGTTAAATCCTAATAGTAATAGCTTATCACATGACATGTTCGATGTTTTTTTCGAGACTTCAATTATAAAGAACATTGGCTGAGTTTTGTTACCTGTAACTCGTTGAACAACTGAATATACTAAGGTAGTAAAGTCTAATATACTATAGTATAGAGCTTAGACTATATAGCAAATCCAACAAATAGTAAGATGCAGAGCTGTCCCAGATTGACCTCCATTTTGATTGAAAAATAAATCAATACTAAAATCTGAGAGATTGCTAGGAGGGAAAACAGTTCACAATTGGCCTACATTTTGATTGAAATAAACCCTAGAGTCTAGGCATTGCTAGGAGATGGAATAATCCAGGATTGGCATTTTATTATAGTTCTTGGCTCTAAGTTTAGCCAAATCAATCTGTGGCATGCTTGTGTACCATAAATGTACCTTAGTCTTGTAGCTTGTATGTATCATTGTTTGAATACATTGTAGTGAGGATTATATTTTATATTTTTTTAACATATAATATTCCTACTTTTCCTTTTCTAGCCTCTCATTGACCTCTTTATATTTATCAACCAAATCCCTAAGCTTTATTTCCTGCTCTAACAACTCTTCTTTTTCTCATTGCACAATAAGTAGTCCAAGCTAGACTTTAGGGGGTAGAAACCTCATCCCTAGGCTCATTTATATCATTTTCAGTGTAGAAACCTCCACCAATGAAATTCAAAATGAAGTTGTAAGCTGATAAAATATTCCCAATGTTAGGCTCCTTCCTGTCAATGCCTAATGTATATGTGTATATGCTTTATGCCAAAATCCATGTTTGGGTATTTCAGTTTCATGGAATTCCTCTGTTTTTATGCATAGCCTTGGTAGAAGCTATTAGAACTTATATTAGTGATTTTTGAATGAGGGTCATATGACATGAGTAATGCAATTCAGATCACATGTAATTTTAGATCGGTCTAATATAAGGAAATCAGAAAACCTTGTGATTCAAATATTGTGGGGTAGAAATGAGGTCAACATGATGTTTTGGGGATGGCATTGCGCATTATAAACAACAACCTTCTCTGGTTTTATTATGCTCATTGTAAAGTCACTTTTTTCAAGTTGTCTATCAAATTTGGACATTGAAGATAATATTTTCTACCTAGAAAAGGGTGATGCACTTGAGGAAGACTAGAAAGGAGTAGAGGAGAAGCATGCATATGAATGCATGCATGTACTATATAAGGAAGATGCAATCAATTTCATTTCCCATAAAAATGTAGAGAGAATGTGGTAAAATGCCACTAAAACATAGAGAAACTATTCTAGATTGGTGAAGGTTTGATAGGCTTGATGCATATGAAGTTGACAAAAAATATTCTAGTAAAATCCAAATGTATGGAGAGATTGTTGCAAACAAAGCATAGAATACACTTTGATGAATTGTCGTTATTGTAAAGAAGAATAATGGTTGAATACCACCACCATTACATGAAATATTCAAGGGTAATGGATTCCAAAGAAAATGAAGTTGACAATGTTCCAACATAAACAATGAGGAAAATTGATTGTATGTAGCTCATGCACCAAGGTAAAATGATGCATAGAAGAAAGGAAGTGAATAAGCTTTCATAAACTACTAAATAATATTGCAAATGTGACAATGTGATATGCCTCCCAACACAACATGAATTGAATGTCATTGATTGCAAAAAAATACAAAGGATACTACTTTTAAAATAATCAGTCAAATTATGAATATATTGAAGTGGAAAGTACATGCTAATGTGGTGTATTAGAGTGTGGGTGTAACCCGGTGGGATATGTTTAATGTTTGAGTGATTTTATCAACATACACAAAATTTTAAAATCATTTCCCTAGTCCAGTTGCTTTTGTTGCATACCTCATTTGATGTGCCTTCCTAGTTGTTGCATACTTCATTTGATGTTCCTTCCTAGTTACGTGTTGTATTTCAGCAATGGAATATCAATCTACTCGTCAGGTTAAATTCCAAGTGCAAGACCTGGGTGATTATGACATAAGAGTATGGACTTATCCAAATGAAAAATAGTTGTAATCACTGATTCAGATTTTTAAGGGCCATCGTAGTATGGGACCCAAACATCCTTGGCATGTTTTCTCACTGTTTTGGTGCCAATCTCATGAGACCCCGCCCAAAAACCATACATCAACTTTAAAAACTGTAACTGCTACCTATAGAATAGTCACCACGTCAAGAAAAACACACATTATTTGGCACTAGGCATAGTTTGGCATTTGGCCATCATGCTGTATCATCAGTCACTATGTGAAAAAGTAGCATTTGTGTCTTCTATGATGAGGACCATGGTGCATTCAATAGTCACAATTGAGTCAGGTGCAAGGCACATCAAAGAGTCGTGGATGAGTGAGGTGCATTGAGGAGTTCATCATTGTCAATAGTGCATTGTGATAAACAGTGTGAGGAGACTTTCCAGTATTTGGTCATCTTAGCATTGTTAGCAGTAGGGTAAGAATTCGTGAGCAGCTGCTAGCATTTGTCATTTTCTCAGACCAACATTTTCCAAGCATGCTTATCCACTAAATTATGTTGTGTGATTTCCTGAAATGTTGTACGTTCTTCTGTGTGGTTTCCAAAATTTTGTAGTATTATTTTACAATTTTAGCTACCTATGAGGTCTGTTAAATCCTAATAGTAATATCTTATCACATGACATGTTCGATGTTTTTTTTTAGACTTTAGTTATAAAGAACATTGGCTGAGTTTTGTTACCTATAACTCATTGAACAACTGAATATACTAAGGTAGTAAAGTATAATATACTATAGTATAGAGCCTAGACTATATAGCAAATCCAACAAGCAGTAAGATGCAGAGCTGTCCCAGATTGACCTCCATTTTGATTGAAAAATAAGTAAATACTAAAATCTGAGAATTGCTAGGAGGGAAAACAGTTCACAATTGGCCTACATTTTGATTGAAATAAACCCTATTATGGAGAGATTGTTGCAACAAAGCATAGAAGACACTTTGATGAATTGTCGCTATTGTAAAGAAGAATTATGGTTGAATACCACCACCATTACATGAAATATTCAAGGGTAACAGATTCCAAAGAAAATGAAGTTGACAATGTTCCAACATAAATAATGAGGAAAATTGACTGTATGTAGCTCATGCACCAAGGTAAAATGATGCAGAGAAGAAAGGAAGTGAATAAGCTTTCATAAACTACTAAATAATATTGCAAATGTGACAATGTGATATGCCTCCCAACACAATATGAATTGAAGACCATTGATTGCAAAAAAATACAAAGGATACTACTTTTAAAATAGTCAATCAAATTATGGTGGTATTAGAGTGTGGGTGTATCATGGTGGGATATCTTTAATGTTTGAGTGATTTTATCAACATACACAAAGTTTTAAAATCATTTCCCCAGTCCAGTTACTTATGTTGCATACTTCATTTGATGTGCCTTCCTAGTTGTTGCATACTTCATTTGATGTGCCTTCCTAGTTACGTGTTGTATTTCAGCAATGGAATATCAGTGTACTCGTAAGGTTAAATTCCAGGTGCAAGACCTGGGTGATTATGACATAAGAGTATGGACTTAGCCAAATGAAAAATAGTTCTAATTACTGATTTAGATTTTTAAGGGCCATCGTAGTATGGGACCCAAACATCCTCTAACAACTGTTCTTTTTCTCATTGCACAATAAGCACTCCAAGCTAGACTTTAGGGGGTAGAAACCTCATTCCTAGGCTCATTCCTAGCATTTTCAATGTAGAAACCTCCACCAATGAAATTCAAAATGAAGTTGTAAGCTGATAAAATATTCCCAATGTTAGGCTCCTTCCTGTCAATGCCTAATGTATATGTACTGTATATGCTTTATGCCAAAATCCATGTTTGGGTATTTCAGTTTCATGGAATTCCTCTGTTTTTATGCATATCCTTGGAAGAAGCTGTTAATACTTATATTAGGGATTTTTGAATGAGGGTCATAGGACATGAGTAATGCAATTCAGATCACATGTCATTTTAGATCGGTGTAATATAAGGAAATCAGAAAACTTTGTGATTCAAATATCGTGGGGTAGAAATGAGGTCAACATGATGTTTTGGGATGGCATTGCACATTATAAGCAACCACCTTCTCTGGTTTTATTATGCTCATTGTAAAGTCACTTTTTTTCAAGTTGTCTATCAAATTTGGACATTGAAGATAATATTTTCTACCTAGAAAAGGGTGATGCACTTGAGGAAGACTAGAAAGGAGTAGAGAAGAAGCATGCATGTACTATATAAGGAAGATGCAATCAATTTCATTTCCCATAAAACTGTAGAGAGAATGTGGTAAAATGCCACTATAACATAGAGAAACCATTCTAGATTGGCG
>LPNX010428719.1:313516-383571 GCA_001517045.1 Pseudotsuga menziesii | reverse complement strand
TAGGCTTGATGCATATGAAGTTGACAAAAAATATTCTAGTAAAATCCAAATGTATGGAGAGATTGTTGCAAACAAAGCATAGAAGACACTTTGATGAATTGTTGCTATTGTAAAGAAGAATTATGGTTGAATACCACCACCATTACATGAAATATTCAAGGGTAACGGATTCCAAAGAAAATGAAGTTGACAATGTTCCAACATAAACAACGAGGAAAATTGATTGTATGTAGCTCATGCACCAAGGTAAAATGCTGCATAGAAGAAAGGAAGTGAATAAGCTTTCATAAACTACTAAATAATATTGCAAATGTGATGATGTGATATGCCTCCCAACACAATATGAATTGAATGCCATTGATTGCAAAAAAATACAAAGGATACTACTTTTAAAATAGTCAATCAAATTATGAATATATTGAAAATATATGTGCTCTTGTGAATATCACTTCTTGTAAATATATGTGCTCTTGTGAAAAAATTCTCGGGTTGAACAGTTGGTAATAAGATCTTTATTGACATGCCCTTACTCGATAGCTTGAGTAATTCATATTCAAAGGTATTTTTTGTCAAAGGCATTTTTCGTTATGTTATGAGACAAGAGAGGTAAAAAATATCTTGAATGCACAAAGTTTGAGAATAGTGACTGAATTCGAACCTCCTCAATATCCAAACTCAATCTGCAATGGTCCATTTCCATCTCCGAAAGACTTTGCTAAAATCTACCCTCCCGTTACACTTCATTCACATTTCGTATTGCTAAATGTTCCTCTTGTTGCAGCACCATAAGAATAAAGAGGCAGTATTTGGGGTCTTTTCATTAATATTTTGAACTTTTACCTTGATCCTTGTTCTCAAATTTGTTGTTATAGTTTTGAGTATGCATAGGTACATGTGGCAGCTTAAGAAACGGTTGACATTCTTAAAGCATTGGATCAACATTCAAAGGGATGGATCCAGCTTTCCAAGGCATTAAGAAAGTAAAATGAAAAATGGTAGAGGATCAATAATCATTTCCATATCTCAAACATGTAAAAAGGGAAGAAGATGTAATGAGAAGAAGAAGATAAAGCAATTGGTCAGAGTCTTCCACAAATTTTAAATAGTGGACAATTTTGAATTCATATTCAATTAGCATCCTCGGGTGCATTTGAAATTTCAAGTATGACAACTAGAAAATCGAGATCTAGATTCAAAAAGGTTATGTCCAACATTTCAAAAACTATTTCAACATATTGAAACATAGGGTTATTATTTTTATCATTTCCATATTTCAAGCCACAAGTTTAGACATTTGTTCTACAGTTTTCCAAGTCCTAAATCTTGATTAATACCAATATTCATTGAGCATATAACCTATTTTGTTATCTTCGTGATCTGATATGTAATCTAGGCATCTTCTGGAAATATTGTAGTATCGAGATTCGAAATAAGTAGTATCACTTCATCTATGAGAAATTACCCATAAAATTATCAAAACCAAGCAATCAATCCTGAAGGAAACTGAAATGGATAAAAACCTTGCCCTCCTGACCCCATCAAAATTGAGTTTATAATTGAGGTATGGGACTTACCTTGTTTGATGCCAAGGTCAGCCCTGGAAACAGAGGATTTCTCCACGGGTTTAAATTCCTCCAAACACTTGAAATTCTCCTAGGGTTTGACCCAAGCCTTCGCTCTGTACAGCTTAGGATGATCGTCATCCTCGGCCTTTATGGTCAGATAATACCCACCACCACTTACTCCTGCGTCCCCACCACTCGACGAAACGTTATATTGTCGTTCTGGAGACACAGATACAAACAGAGAGAATAGATCGATTAACAAATGGAATTCCCACAAATCAGAAACAAATGAAATCCCTCCTAATAAAAATAGATAATAATAATAAAAGATCAAGTCATATACTTGTTGTTTGTTGTGCTCATCAACGGAAAAGCGCCCAAGATCGAGCGTCTCTATTAAGTTAAGAAAATATTTCACTTCACGCAATCCACCAAGAGTTCCCACGGCTGCCGCCCCTTAACTGCTATTGATACCTAGCACGCCAATCTCAATCACACACAACACAGTTGCACCCTACAACAAGTCTACTTGTTTTCTGCTCTGCATCCTTCCTCCTCGCTCCCTCGTAGTTATTTTTTCAATATGTTGAAAAGACAAAATGGGCATAGTTTCATAGGCAGATGAAGAAAAGACCTACCAATCAGTGTTCAAAATTGAACCCTTCCAAAGGGTTCTAGCCCTTCCCTTAAAATTGTTCTTTAAAAAAATTTTAAAATCTAAATTTTACCCTTCTATATAACGACTCAGAGCTTGATCTTCTTGATGGATGACCCGACAAATTCCCATGGCTTCTATTCAATCGATCTCCTGAGGTTAAGTAGATATATCGAACCGCCTTTTTCAAGTCATGTTTTTGTTTACCCTACTATAGTATCATTACCTTTGACTCGGATAAAGTATCAAAGCAACACCTTCCTTCTTCCACTCATTTGAAATTAAATATCCATTTAACTCATACATTATTCACCAGTGTATTGTGGGATAAGGAGGCTCCTCTAGCATTTTTTCCTCATCAAATATGGAGATGGAGACCGAGGTTAGCTACCAATAAAAGGCTAGGAATATAGGTTTTTTTTCCAAAGAATCTGAAGGACCGGGGTAAGAGGAAGGAAACGATAATAAAATATAAATAAGGGTATGATAAGAAGGTCATAATTTATATCAACATTTTAAAAGAAGGGCAAGATTTGAAATTATCCATCTATATAAATTTCTCAAGTTGTCGAAATTCCTATGCTATAAATTTCAACTCATCATTCAAAATATGGAAATATGATAAATTATAATCACTCGCTCACTCATGTCATGCATTGAGTGCTTAGTTGTGTAAGATGACCAGTAATCATTGATGACTACGAGGCACTAACCATCGAGATGCGACTCTGATTCCCGAGTCACTTAGGGCTTCAATCTAAAGTGTGACAATGTGTCAAAAACTATGACTATAATAAAAAATAACAACTAATAGACTACTACTAGGCCCGAAACGAGCTCAAAACTTTGTTCCTACTACATATGTGAACCTCGATACCAATGTCCACTCATTTTTCGTCAAACTAAAATTCAAAAGTTTGGTTGATGGGTTCTCCTCTACAAGACTTTATTTTTTGCATGAATATCATGGACTCACGACAACTATAAAAAACACCCGATGTCATGCAAATACAAATAATGGCATGTAGTTAGGATCACAAACTGTGCAGAGGTCGATTTATGCATTGCTATAGAGAGGTGTCATTGGGCACACGATATGGAAAAACAATGGTTATTAATAAAATTTATAAAAAAAACAATTGTTGGCTCAAGAATAGTCTTCAATTTGATGGGTGGCATGATCATGATGTAATCTCCCTCCACCCTTCCAAACATTTGTGGTTTCTCACAACATTTGTCCTCATCACCACCAAAATACATATAAAAATTACTTGTCTTTACATCCTCTTCCCTTTAAATCCTCATCTCATAGTCATAACTAAGGATTATTATGCATGCACATCGTCACCTTATAATACGAATTGGGTCAAGGCATAGAGACAACCATAAAATATTAAATGTGTGAGGACGCAAAGAGTAAGAGACAACTATAAGTAAGTCTTATATTAAATTTACCATATAAGTATTTAATTAACACTATCAACTGAGATTTGGATTGTTGTGATCTTCTTATCACTCCTCACTAATGTGATTGAAAGGAATTCTTTGAAGGTGAGGTCCATAATTTTAGGTCTTCTTCCTCATTATCATGCCTTTTGGTAAGACAATAAAGAGGGTAGTGGCCTCCATCAACATGGAAAACGGTTACATAGAGGTATACACATTAATTGTTTTCATTAAATAACTTAAATTCCTGCATGTGACTATCGATTCACCTAATCCTCGACTGGTACAAAACAAAACAAAAAATTAGAGCCCCAAGCCCTTAATTTCTCACACTTAGAACTTTCTCAAATCTAGCCATTAATAAACTTCTTTTGGTATTTTGGTTAATTTTAAAAGGCAGATTGTTGAGACTCAGACATGCAGTGAGTTGCAAGGGTTCAAATGATTTAGGCTTAATTCCATTGCCCCTCCATCCCATACATGTATTCTTTCACGATAAGTGTTGAACAGAAACATTTGATGCCCTGACCCTAATTATGCTAGCTTTGCTAACTTGCTTGGTATGTAGGAATTTTTTTTAATGTTTTATGAGTTCTGTATTATTTTTTCTTAGGTGCGCAATCCTTATAATTCTTACATCTCTCAAGCTTGGATTGCACGTGGATGCCCCAATATTGTTATTACATAGTCTAAGTAGTTTTTTGTATAATGAAGTCTGCTCCAACTTGAAGAAATACAATAGAATAGTTGCTATGTTATTGAACTGTAAAATTAATGATACACATATGACAACTTAATGTGTTCAAAATAAGTTTTATTGAAAATATAGCATTTTTTCTATAAATAGTAAGAGGCGCTCAATTGTTAAAATTATAAAAAATTTGAAAGAACAATTTTATTTTTTACATTATTTTTGGTGAAAGGGTTTAGTTAATTTAAACTTGTCAATTGAAATACAATTATTTATACTACCCTTCATCTTTGAAGGGCTCCAAGAATAAATGCCCTTCCAATTGAAATTAAGACCCACCCTTCAAATTTGATCACTGCTACCAATTCCGAAAGAGGAGAAGATTAGGTACATCAAATTGGAAATTAAGAACTCAAGCCAAAACCTTAACAATGAAAAATGGATGGAGGGGTTATCCATGCTCTTTTTTACAAGTGTTTGTTCACGAAACTACTTGGATAATCCTTTTTCCAAGTTAGCATCACATCTTTAGCTTGTATTTGAGCAATTTTTGAAGCAATTTCAAAATTCTCGAGTTATGCACAAATTTTAATTAAAAAAAGGTGATCAAATTCAACGAAAAAAGCCCATTTTTGAAGCAATTTCAAAGTTCTCAGGCCAAATTTTTATCATTTGAATATCAATTAAACGCATAAACAATAAATTGAAAAAATTTGGGATGGCCATAGATTGAAACATACCTTGTGCCATTGAACCTTTGAACACGGTGAGCTTAAGTGAAATGTAATCTTAGAAGGGCGTCTATCATATGGTAATGAAAGGGGAAGATTGTTCTACATTGGCACCCACCAGCGTTCAAATTAGAATCATACTAGATCAAAGGCAAGAATGATAGATCAAAGGAAAGAATGATCAGATCTAGAAAAGAAAACATCATAGATTAGATGGATCTTCAACATGTCAAAGGAATACACATGGATTCACAGAATGGACTGCCACATTGGTGCATTTGTAGTGTTAACCAAGCAAGAGCCGGCTCAGGCTGTTTATTTCAAGGAGACATATTTTACGCCATCAAAACATTACAAATGAAACATTCAAAAGAATACCAACGAGTCATTAGAGACCGCTACACTGAAGGAATTGAGATCATTATTCTTTATTGATTAAATTTCCTAGGATATCACTGCCTAACTTGCCAGAAGATTTTATTAGTTTATTTTTTCTTTTTCTTTTTATATATATTGTAATTTGATTTTAATTTTAATTTAGTTTGATTATAGTTTAATTTTATTCTTTCAGTTTTGTTAACTTGATTTTTTTTTAGATTTAGTTTATTTATAGTTTGTTTGTTATTATTGCATATTTCCAAGGAGTGAGATTGAGGATATTTCTCTAATCATTTGGTAGATGTGGATACTACGCCCTCACAGAAATCAACTTATTCAAGTGTCGAAGAGGATGGAGAGATACCGATAGTTTTTGAGTAGAGATCGATTGACCTGTTCAATTTTGCAAAAGGGAAGCACTTTGTCATTAGAAGGAGTTACCTCTTCATTTACATATAAAAACCTATGCTGATTATGTTTGGGGGATTGGTTGGTTGGCATTATTTTTGATGTACTCAAGAACTAATCGAGAGGAGACACTGATACACATAAATATTTTTCTTCTACAAAGTTGCTGATTTCATGTGTTTATGAATGAGATCGGCTCTCTCTGTCTGCCTTTCTTCAATTATGTTTCAAAACTCTGTAATGTTTTTGTAAATGCTTTCATAGCCAGTGGATGGAATTTCACAGATTGTTATGAGCATTGATTTTGTTAAGTAAAATGTTTTCTTTTGTGCAATTCAATGTTAGTTAAATGGGAATATTTTTCATTCATTTATGTTTGTTATGAAGTGTGACAAAGCCCAAGTTTAGCAAGCTATGGTAAGAAGTCTAAACTCTAATCCGATTGAAGAACAGTTGGAGTTTGTCGAGGAGTCTGAGTGAAAGGTTGGGGATTATTCGACTGTCCCAAGTGTCAACCTATAATTTGATGCAAATCCGATGTATGTGAAGCATTGTTGTTGGGTTCCTGGATGAAATCGATTACCTATAGAAACATCAGAGGTCAAAGACATAAAATATATCCAAACAAACTGTAGTTCCAATCTGGAGGCTTTGGGCATGATATGAAGTAGAAATTGAACCGAGTCCAAAGCACAGAGGAAATCCCCTACATCCATGATCGTGACTTAGAGGCATTGTGAATAAATTTATGAGTGAGGATTCGAGCCTAGATGATGTTTAGTGGGAGTTTAGTAAAGAAACCCAAAATTCATGAGTTGAAGAACTAGTGTTATTCCTCTTCACAAATGAACTGAGGAGCATTTTAGGCAAAGAGAAAAGAACTCTTGTTGTTCATTGTGATGTTGAGTGGACCACAGAACCTATAATATGCGTTGATGGGATACAAACCCTAAAGGTCATTGGGTTGTAGTATTATTGCAGAGAGAACATCCAAGTGCATATTGATGGATTGAAACCTTAACTTACAACTTGATGATGAGAATAAGCCATAGTCAGCTAGTGAAATGTGCCAGAAAATTTGAGTTGGCAGAGGTTAAGAGAAGGGAAAACAGAATCAAGCTCAAGAGATGTTTTATAAACCCATCTAAAGCCTCCTTTCTCACTAACCTCAGCCCTCAAGCCACCTCTCTCAAGTCACAACCATGGAGTCAAGCTTAAAACTTAGAATCCATGTCCTACCTCTGTCACAGGCAATGTTGTTCACTCAAACAAACCAAAGAAGGCACCAAGAGTGACTTGCTTGTGTATTATTGAAGAGGGGTTTAATTATAGGATTATTTTAGGATTTTGGTCCTATAATCTATTGGCACTTAACGTTTTAGCGGGGGATTTTGGCACATTAAATCATTAGATAACCTACCAAATTTTGGGTTGAAGCGTTCTCAGCTTAGTAGGAAGCTTGTACAAACTCCCAATGAGGAAACTCCAATAACTGCATTCCCATGCCCCTAAAAATTTGTATTAATGTTCCCAAGCTCCTGGTACCATTATGATAATGTCCAAGAGGCACATCTTAGACAAGAAATCCTAGAAGTGCAGAAAGAAGCGACATCTTTCAAGTTGAGCAAGGTAAATGTGTCCCTTGTTAGGTTGGCACTAGAAAGCATGTCTCAAATTGAACCAAGGCCTTGAGAAGGGAAACCTCAAGTACATGTAAGCCATGGTAATCTCAATCTCCTCCAATTGTAAGTGGAAAGTGGTAGCCATGCTATAAAAGGATAACCTAAAATAATCTTCCTTGCTGGGAACCAAAGAAAGGGCAATGCCAAAATTGTAGCTTTGTGTAATATTCTAAAAAATAGCAAGAAAATAGATACAAGCCTTGAGGAAGGAAAACATTAAAGACATAGAAATTTTTAATGGGCACATAAAGGAAGCATCATGTATCAAGAGTCCTAAAGAGTTTCAAGAAAGAAGTGTACCTCCAATTTAATGAAAAAGATCGTATATTGAAATAGGCAAAGGATGTTGAAATTCCAAATATAACTTGGGCATTCTTTGAACTAATGATGAGGTAATTCTTATGGTTACTTCTATGTGTTTCTTATGGCAATAACAAAGGATTCATTCATGTTATAAAGAGTTCAAGCTAAATATGAAAGAAATTATGACATGTTAGAACTCAAATATGTTTTATCCAAGAATGCTTGATGATTCTGATGGGGTACTGGTGTCAGATTTATATACACTGGTACAGTAGAGATGACAATAGATATTGCACAAGACCTTCTGAGAGATGCTGATCAATATATTTTATAAGGCCTCAAACATTTGTGTGAATATTCTATTGCATAGGTATTCTTTTATTTCATTGCAATTTTTCCTTTTTGTTACGATATTGTCCAGCCTCAACACTGAGATCTGTGTTTTCTGTTTAGGACCTTACTTTAGATAATTTTGCAAGTATATATGATCTTGCTGAGTCATATCATGCAACTTCTTTTGTTGGGAGAAAGAAAATTGGAACAATTTCAATATTATGTTTCCCTTGTGGTTTGAATTTTGTACTTTGGTGGGGTATTTTAGAATAATCCCACTTGTTATGCATGCTTTAAATGGTAAACATATCCCATATGCTTTAAATGATGACGATGATGAACTAGATGATAATGACAATGATGATGTTTTTGATGATGACGATGATGGAAATGATGATGATGATGCTCATCATCGTCGTCTTTGTCATTGTCATCATGATTATCATAATAGTCATCATCATCGGCATAATCATCATCCATGTCATCATCATTTCCATTGTCCTTGACATCATCATCCATGTCATCATCATTGCCATTGTCCTTGACATCATCATCATCATGATTATTGACATTTTCATCCATTATTCATCATTACCTTTGGCATAAGAAATAACATCTACCCAAAATATGTGATTAGTGGAAAAAGGTCATGGAGGACACACACGATTTATGCATGACAAATAACAACTCATTTTTTAAGATGATCAACATCATCATTCTCATTGTATTCATCATCATTGTCATTGTCATCATCACTGTCATCATCATTCATTTCATTGCCATCATAATCATCGGCAATGTCGTCATTGCCATTATCCTCCTCCTCATCATCATAATCGTCATCTTCATTGTCATCATTCTCCTCATTATCAACAACATTATCATCATCATCATAACCATCCTCAATATCATAATCATTATCCTCATTTTCATCTTCAACATCTGGGTGTAAAACTGGATGCAAAAGTGGATAAAAACATGGATGCAAAAAAGGATGCAAACATGGATGCAACAAAAGTAGGCACAAAAGTGGGTGCATAATGGGGCACACCAAAAACTAATGCAAAAGTGGATGCAAAAAATGATGCAATCATGGAAGCAAAACATGATGAAAAAATTGGCGCAAAAGTGGATACAACCATGGATGTAAAATTGGATACCAAATTGGATGCGAAAGTGGATGCAACAAAAGTAGATGCAAAAGTAGTCGTAACACCCAACACAAAACCCGATGCAAAAGTGGATGCAAAAATGGATGCATAAAGGGATGCAATAACTGATGTAAAATTGGATGCAAAAAAAGATGCAAACGTGGATGCACAAGTTGAAGCAAAATTGGGTGTAAAAGTAAGCACAAAAATGGGTGTGAATTGGGACGCGACAAAAGTGGATGCAATAGTAGATGCAAAAAAAGACATAAACATGGATGCAAAATGGGCTGCAAAAAGGGATGAAAACGTGGGTGCAAAAGTGGATGAAAAAATGGATGCAAAAGTGGATGCAAAAATGGCTGAAACAAAACGAGATGCAAAACTAGACTCAAAACAGGATGTAAAATTTGATGCAAAACTTGGCACATGAAGGGATGCAAAAAAAGTAGCAGAAGTGGATGCAAAAGTGGATGTAGGAAAGGATGCAAAAGTGGATGAAAACAAGGGCGTAAAAGTTGAGGCAAACATGGGCGTAAAAGGGGGCGTAACAAGAGTACATGTACAAACTAGGCGCAAAATTAGGTGCAAAACTAGGCTCAAAACCTGTCGCAAAACCTGATGCAAAACCTGGCACATAACTAGGTGCAAATTACACCGCAATTTGCGCCAGATTTAGAAAAAGGACACAAAAAATGCCTAAAATAGCACCAACCCATGAAATTGCGCCAGATTTAGAAAAAGGACACAAAAAATGCCTAAAATAGCACCAACCCGTGAAATTGCACCATTTTGTCCAAAAAATGAAGAAAAATACAATAAAAGATGGTCTAGACGCAAAAAAGGATGTAAAAAGAGACGCTAAATCCATTTTTTGTTGTAGTGATAATCATTAGAAGAGGTGTTAAATTTGATGAAAATATCTTGGCCTGCGATCCTAACTCGATGGTTGTGCCATCTTTGGACTGCGAGCCTAACTCGACGGTTGTGCCATCTTTGGCCTGCGAGCCTAATTCGATGATTATGCTTTCTTCTGCTTCCAACTTCCTTGACAGATTTCCAACTCCAATTCCTAATGATGACAGTGAGGATGAAAATCCACCTCTGCTTGCTCATGTTCCTTCAGTTGCACCAACACAATTGCTTCCTCGATGGGCCCGTTCAACATGTGAAGCAGTTGGTGATCTTGTCGGTGATCCTAGAGATCAACGTCGAACACGTTCTCAGTTCTAGCGAGCCTCTTCTCTTTCGGCTCAAGTTTCAAATAATCATGATCCATAAAATTTTGTAGAAGCTTCAGGAAATCCAGATTGGGATGGAGATATGGATGAAGAATATCGTTCTTTAATAGCGAACGATACTTGGGATCTTGTACCTCTTCCAAAAGGAAGAAAACTTCTCAGAAGTCCATCAAATGGATGTCAAGTATGCATTCTTACATGGTGATTTATAGGAGGAAATTTACATGGAACAACCTCCTGGATATGTTCAGAATAACTCTAGTCTTGTCTGTCACCTTAAGAAATCCTTATATGGCCTTAAGAAATCTCCTAGAGCTTGGTATGCCAAAATGGATAGCTTTCTACTTGACACTGGTTTTTCTAGATGTCATTCTAGCCCCAATGTCTATACCAAGAAAGTAGGAAACCATCTCATCGTACTTGTTCTATATGTTGATGATCTTATTCTTACTGGTAGTGACCCTAAGCTTTTAACCCATGTGAAATCCAGCCTTAAGAAATTTTTTGAAATGGTAGACTTAGGAAATTTGCATTACTTTCTTGGTCTCCAAGTCTTGCAAGCCAAAGAAGGAATATTTCTTTCTCAGTTTAAGTATGCTTGTGACCTTCTTCGTCGCTTTCACATGGAAGATTGTAAACCAGCCCCTTCTCCCTTTCAGTTTGGAGTCAAAATTTCTGCCACTTGTACTTCACCTGAAGTAGATGCCACCTTGTATTGTCAGCTTGTTGGTAGTCTCTTATACTTGACTCATTCCCGTCTTGACCTTTCTTTTGTCGTTGGTCGTGTTGCCCATTATATGCAAACACCTCATGAAAGTCACTAGAAAGCAACGAAAACAATACTTTGATATATTCGAGGTACAATTCAGTTTGGGATTCATTACAGTACAGGGGAGACACCTTTGTTTGTTAGTTTCACTGATTTAGATTGGGTCGACAATCCTGATGATCAAAAGTCTATTGCAGGTTATGTTTTCAGTACATGATCTAGACCTGTCACTTGGGCTTGTAAGAAACAACAAGATCTTGCTCTTTCTTCAACATAAGTAGAATATCGAGCCATAGTTAATGTCAGTCAAGAATATTTATGGCTTCGCCAGATCCTTTCAGAGTTTGGATTCGAGCAGCAACAACCTACTCCACTTTGGTGCGACAATCAAAGTGCCATCAAGCTCGCCAAATATCCAGTTCAACTTCAACGCAACAAACACATTGAGCTACATATGCACTTCATGAGAAATCTTCTTCATGATCGCATTCTTGAAGTGCTCTTTTTCTCTACAGATGATTAAGTTGCAGACATCTTCACCAAGTCTCTTACAAAAGCAAAGTTTTCTAAACTTCGATCTATGTTAGGAGTTTAGGAATTTGTCATTAAGGGGGGATAGACTCTAATGTCGTCTTCCTTCTCCTAATAGTGCCACTTTTGTAAATCCTTCAATCCTATCCCAAGTTGTTCTTAAGGGGGGAACGTGTACACATGATAAGCGTCATATTTAAATGACTCATGTAATATATATATATATATATATATTGTTTATTACGATGAATCCATTTGATACAATGGGGTCGATCCCCTTCTTGTCATTGATTGGGTAGTTCTTCTACTGTTACACCATTAACTTTATTATACAATTATCAATATAGGCTGGAACTATGTTAAGAAGATATCAATCGACATTTTGAACCATACTCTTAGTTCATCTTGGTTAATCTTCATGATCACAATTAAAAACATCAGCAAGGAATACTATTCAAATGCTTATCCTTGATAAACAGTTCATGGATTAATAAGACTCCTTCAAGTTGTTTCTTGTTCCTCTAGAATGTATATGCGCGTAGCTATGATCCATGTTTACTAACATCGTTGGACATCATTAGAATTTGCAATGTATCATAACTCTCGTAAAGGGATGATGTCGAACCTCCAGATCCACAAGCATCTTAGACCATTGAACAACTATCTATCATCCACTACATCCTTCTTTGTGTGCAAAGTGTGGGCCTCTCAAATCATGAAAGCATAATTTGTTTTCATTGTCCTCTATTTCGATCATGTCGCAGGGGTAAAGGCTTATATGTTATATCAACAAATCACTGATACAAGGTTGAACATCAAATATCCCTATGGAAATATCTCCACCTGCCAAGTCATTGAGGTACCCAACCATGGTGTCGACCTAGTTTTCTTGGAGAATATTCTAAATACAGAGTTTATCCACACTAATCTTACATATACGAAAATAAACACTAAAAAAGTTAAAAAATAAATGTTTATTATGACGTCGAAGATGCCTTGTAATATAATATTACTTATGTTGCACCACTCTAATTTTAACATGAGATTCATTGAAAATGAACATGGAAAGCTTAATTATTGCTCTCACATAAATTAATTTTTGTTTAATGGTTGTTTGAATCCTTTTTCGCTGCAAATTAAATAGCTCTTCACAAATGACAAACAACATGAGACTCTTTATCAACTAATTCAACAACTCCTCCCATGTTCACATCTTTTCTCTTTGCGCAATAATGGTGGGTGTTGGCCTTCTCTCTCTTTTTTTTTTTCAGAAAGAAAAAAGCCTGCCTTGTTATTCATATGTAGATTCAAAGGACATCATAACATTCTCCCGATATGCAGGTTACATCATACATCAACATAGAGTAATCGCCAGGGGGAAAGGCGTAACAACAATATGTGTGATCCCATCAGAAGACTGTCTCATCATAAAGAGAGACCTGTCTATACATCCACATCTACCGAGCGTCAACAGGAGCTGAACAATAGTCCAAAAGAGTTCTCTCTAACAAAACATAATCAAGTATAAGAGAGAAAGCAATCTCTAAATCAATCTCAAAAAAGCTGAAAAGTATCCTGAGTAACCAAATGGTTCTCAAAAAATTCCTTGTAACTGCAAATGCCCTGTGGAAGAGAGATTGCAATTTTAGAGAGGCGGTCAGTCAACCGATTGTGCTCTCGGTAGATGTGGGAGAATGACAGGTCCTGAAAGCTGACCAAGAGATTTTTTGTCTCCCTACACCAATGTATGAGCTATGGTGGGGAGAGCGCAGTCGATCCTCGAGCCCAGCTGATGATAACAAGTGAATCACCATAGACATGGGAAAGAGGGATGCCCATCATTTGGGAGGTGAGGAGAAGAGCCCACAAACTGAGCAATTCTGCCTTAGTGTTAATGCCGTATCCAACCCCCAGCGAGAACTCCAAGTGATGTGACTCATTTATAAAAATACAGTAACCTGCACCAGCAATCATACAGTTGGAGGCACCATCCATAAAACCACAAGGATAGATCAAAACCGGGGCCCTGCCAATTATCCTTTCACGTCGCTTCTTCATGACAGCACGATAAGAAAAGGCTCAGATAGTAGAAATAACTTGCTGGATCAAACTATAAACAGTCCTTTTTTCTCCTTCAAATATGGCCCGATTGCGGGATTTCCAAAAAATCCACATCATGTGAAGAGGAAGGGAAAGCAGATACAAGTTTCTTGGCAGGTTTGTAATCCAGTTACTGATCATTTCATCAATCGAAACTACAGGAGAAAAAGCATTAATGTTAAGGAGATCGCAAACATGTACAGCAACCGTTCTCCATACACAGCAATTTATAAATAAATACTCCACTGTCTCCTCGTTCGAACAGCAGAGAACGCAGATCCCAGGACCTTGTACACCTCTTTTCTGAAGATTCTCCCACGTGAGGATCCTATTCCGGAGGGTGAGCCAAATGAAACGAGAAATTTTGCTGGGTATAGTTCTGTTCCAAAGGAAGGAATCATCATGAGTTACAGCCGGTGGAGAGTGAGAACCAACAATACTGTCATATGCGGCTTTGGCAGAAAGAGAACCATGACATTTATTATAAAACCATAAAAGAGTATCAGGGTGGTCAGTAAGGCGGATGCCAGCTCCCTGAAGTTCCTTTATAAAAATATCCCAAATAGTATGGTAAGAGCCCCCAAGATATAAGTCATCTGCAGATAACCAGTAACTCTTCGCTGGAAGTAGAGTGTTCCGAGCCTGAGAGAGCGAGCAAATATTCAGATCTTCCAAATAAGTTCTCAAATCCTCTGGCAGATTGAGCGAGGATTGAATACCAACAATTGGATCTATTCCAAGGAGGATACTTTTGCCATCTCCCACTTGCCAAGCCAAACAGAAGTCCAACCAAGGTAGGATCTGCACAAAACCTCTCCAGAAGATAGAGGCACAACGCGTATTGAAATGCTTATTTCTGAGCCAATCTATTACCGAGGTACATTTCAAATATTTAGAGTGAATGACATGAGACCACAGACCTTCAGAATGTAGTATTCTCCATAGATTTTTGAGGCGCAATGAAATCTTGAACCAGAGGAGGTTTTTAATACCCCAGCCCCCAAATTTTTTAGGCCATGAGAGGTCATTCCAACATGCCAAATGGTACTTTCTGTTATTACCCCAAAGAAAGTTGAACATAATACTTCTGAGCTTCTGTAGGATGGTGGCTGGGAGAGGTGCAAGACTCATCCAATAAACCGGGATGCTAGATAAGACAGAGTTTACAAAGACAGGTTGGCCTTCTCTCTCTATACTAGCATGACTACCCTTACGGTTTGACAATACTTTGATATCCTTTGACATCAACAACTAACATAAATTATGTCTATTGCTTAAAAAAAAAAATCAAAATCTTTTACATAAGATTCAAAGATTGAAGTCATTTGATATCCTTTGACAACAACAACTAACATAAATTATGTCTATTGCTTAAAAAAAAATTCAAAATCTTTCACATAAGATTCAAAGATTGAAGTCATTTGATATAATAAAAAAAATAGCCTTCTCATATTTCCTTTGATATGTTCATTTTACTTTAATTAACGTCTCCTTAAAAAAATTCAATCTCCCAAAACAAACGCATTATTACTTCGAAGACGTAGGTCCGTTTTTCGCCACCGTGGCGAAAAAACGGTCGTCCCTTTCGTGAATTATTTGTTGCTGCGTGTAATTTTGATTGCCTAATCAATGTTTGCCAGGTATTTAGTGTCCTTTGCTGTGGTTGTGTAAGTGGTCACTTCAGCTCATTTTTTTCCTGTGGTTGCGTAAGTGGTCACTTCAGCTCATTTTTTTTCCGAACTATGAACAATATGAAAGCCAGACGAGCAAAAGTAGGCAACTAGAGAAGAAGCAGAATCACACCGGCAGATCCACTGGCACTATTACCATAAACTGCATGATATATCTGAGTAAAAATTGCTTCACTCAAACCAACAAATCCTTTCAGAATCCCCAACACAACTCCTCGACTCCGATGGTCATAAGAGATCAAGTATTGGAAAATGTCTGAGAATTAGCTCCGATGGTCATATACACATACATTTTCCATAGCTTCTGCTTGGCAATTCGTCGGGTCACTGACAATCATACCAACTGGAGAAAAGGTTGAAACTTGAGTCTAGAAGCATATATAGAGAACACTCCAAATAACCATTTGTCCCAATCCTTTTGGTTCCAATCTACTGCTACGGAGCACTTCGTAAAAATTGGTGGACCGATGGGGAAAATTGGTTGTGGCAAATGGGGCGGTGGCAACCAACTATTTATTTTTTATTTTTGGTCCCTCGCTGTATTTTACTCTACACATTGTAATGGCGAGGGAAATTTATGTTGTGTTGCATTGTAATGGCTAGGAGCGAGTATTTGTCTTGAAGATTTTTGCAATGGAAATTTATAACGAAGGATCTCCTCTCTTCTTATTTACAAGATCATGGAAATTCTGTCAACTGGTTTAAATTTGAAAGTATCCCCATAAACACGTCAATGGAACTCGAATATACATCCATGATCATTGCACAGTTGGGTAGTGCTGTCAACATTTCATTTTAGAAATGATCGAAGGTGAAAAATGTCAAATAATTATGTTTATAGTTTTATAAATTTTACAAGTTTAGATTTATTATGTTCCTGTGTGAAGGTTCTAATATCGTAATCGCAAGGATGCAATAGTCTCTTCTTCATACGGGAGGTTGATTAACAGAGTAGCAAAGGTAACGATTAAGAACTGAAAGAAATATTAAACTACAATTTTTAATTGAATTATTTATCCAATATGTTGAACTACAATTCTTAATTGAATTTTTTTTTTCGTTATATGATTGGATTATCAATGAATGACGCAAATCTCGGGCAGTCCTCCAGGCACCCCAACGGGGAGTATTGGTGCCTTTAAACAGCTACTGGCGTGTGGCGTCTTCCTCGAGCTATGGTCCAACGGTTTGGCGCAGGGGTAGGTCACTACTCACCATCATTCGTGCAGCTTGCAAGTATAACTCTAGGTGTATTGAGCACATTTGATTGAAGTGTGGGCAAGAGCTATCCATTGAGCTGCAGAGCATTTAATGCTGCTGCAGCAGCATTAAATGCTCTGCAGCTTAATGGATAGCTTTTGCCTGAAGTCTGGTGTATTGAGTGGGCTACAACAGCATTCACTACTCTGCAGGGGCGTCCATCCATTTCATCCCCCACGTAGTGACGGAACCTTGTTAAAACAGCTAAGTAATGCCATCGTTTGTTTATAAAGAATCGTCGAAAGTTTAGGTTAAGTGTTTCTTTTATGGGCTGGAAGCTACAAAAAAATTCGGAGGAGGTCGACAGTCGAATTAACTATTTATTATATTCATAATTAAAGAGGATCTAACATTCAAAAAGCTTCAAAATAACACACAATAAATTGAATTGAATTGTGACTTTCTTAAGACTATACACATTGTTTTGAATTGTCACTTTCTTAAGATCACACACATTGCTTTGAATTATGATTAGATAGAATGGTCTCTTATTGTCATATACAATGTTGTTTTGATTGGCATCTTAATTGCATAATGGTGCAACCCACATAACTATGAGGGACCCTTAAGAATTTGTTGCGTGAGTACATGCTTTTTACATTTTAAAAGGAATTTACGATGATATTTACATGGTATATAATAATAACAACCTCTTTTACAAGTATAACCTTGATTGCATCTAAAGATGGCTCTTGGAGGGGTTATAGTAAATTCAAGCTCAACACAACTCCAATGTAAACAAAATGAGCTCTTAGTGCTACCTGCAGTTACAGTAAAAGGAACAACCATGGAACTCAACTTAGACATATCTTTCTTACGAGACTCTTACATATGCTCTCTCCATGTTCATATCTAAAACAATTTTCTTAGAGTTATCATTTTGTTTTCCATGCAAAACATTACTACAAGTAGTGGAGTGAATGGTATCCTATTTGATGGATGTAGGGAGCACGATAAGGTAACCTTCCTCATCCTTCATCACATATTCCATCACAATGCCTCTACCTTAGTTGAGTGAATGATAGACTATTTGATGGATGTAGGGAGCAGGATAAGGTAGCCTCTCTCATCCTTCTCTCCTTCATCACACACTCCATCACAATGCCTATACCTTGCCAATTGTTTCTTGAAGGAACACACATCATGCCTTCCCTTGATACACTTCCCTTACACTGTATATAGGAATTTATTCGTCAAATGATAAGCACAAAGGTGTTTTGTAAATAGTGTTTTCTTTCGTAAAAACAAATTGTTACAATGAAACTCATCTCCATAAATTATTAGTAATTTAAAAGGAAGAATTCTCCTACCTTATCACAACACAATGCCTTGTGTAAATGAATATTCACATGTCTATCAATATATGTGTAAAGGAAGGAATAACTTGCAACAAACATCGGTTGTTATTATTGAGATATGTCATTGAGTTGAAATATGGATAGTATAATTGTTACATATTAATACATCAAATGTTACATAAACAATCCACATCCATTGGTAATCATAAGTCCACTTCCTCATATATTTCTAACATAATCCTAGACACTTGACTTGTAGATGATAAGATGTTCTTGATGTGTTAGTTATTGTGGAAGGGAAATATGACCACGACAATCTGCTTTAAGTTCAACATGTTGTAGAGATCCTCGTGCATGATCTTTAATGACTCATTCACCTCGAAAGAAACCACTATTCAGACTTGTGAAAAGTAGCAGTTCTAGAAGGGGAGATTGTTTTTAATGGCCTTGTGAACCATTATGATCAAATAAGCTCCCTTTGTGGACGCATGTCGAGGAAGGTATCCTGTTGTAGTGGTCAAAGTTCCTTCCACAAATCACAGTGCATTTTCCAGACTTGTATTATGTCAATATCAACACAAGAAGTCATAGTTGTGTTAGTGTGGATGTGCCATGTGGGACTTACTTAAATTTGGTATGATGGTTTATGTCATTTAGGTTTTATGGTCATTATATGATGATATCTCACGTCAACTATTAAATACAATACAACAAATTTACACAATTAATGTTGTTGGTTGTTTGTTGTTGTTGCTTCCTTTTTATTTGGAATCTTTGAATAGATATCAAACTTTCTTGGCACTTTCATTTAAATGGGAATTTGCACACTTGTCAAAATGGAAACATAGCTTAAGAACTCCTAACAATTCTAGGGCCCCATGAAATTGAATGATGTGGAGTGCATAACCTCTTTCAGGCAAAACAATTGATGAAGGAAAAGCATTTGAGTGTCCACTTAAGCATCCACAAGTAGTAGCGAAGCTCAAAATTGGGTGGCCCATCTACCAAAGTACTCATATGTTTAAACCATCCGAAAAAACACTACACATACATAATTGAGAGCCCATAATACAACAAATAAGCTTGTCTTAGTCCCAACCATAAACAAAGATTCATCACTTTGGATGACATTGGGTGGAAGATCATGATGGGGTTGGATCCCAACCTATAACAATCATAATTCAAAAAAAAAACACTACTCCCTTTTCCACTCCATCACATCTACTTTTCTTCCCATTTTTTTTTCCTTTCAGTGTTTTATTGCACCTTTTTATTCACCATGACATGATTATCAATTTACTGGTTTTGGTAATTAACAATATATAGTAATCATGGAAAAAATGTTGTCGTAATTGAGAATGAGACTTACTCCAAAAATTGTAACCGGACTATAGATTTACACCATGAGGTTTGATCTTCCAGCTATGGACCGTATTCACTTTCCATAGCATCTCCTCATGAATGCAGGGAGGTCAGAGATGAGTTTCGAGGAAACATCGATCTGGTAAAACACATGAAAATGATGAATGACCTCGTCCTAGATGAGAAGTTCAATGCATTTATTAATATCCTACACTATGTCCATGTGGATAAGTGTTAGAATATCAATGTAGTGAAATCCTTAGTGGCGAACAAAAACTTCTTTACCATGCAAGAAAGAACACCATGTAAGTTCTCTAACACATGGAGAGCGTGGAGTGGATGGAGTGATGAAGAATGGGTAACTGTGCCCTCAGAAACCCGACCTCAAAGAAAGAATGCCTCCAATGTAAATATAGGTTGTAACAATGAAACATGACACATAAAATTTCAGTAGAACCAGCGCACACAATCACACCAATTAGCGAAAAAACATTCCCCATAAGAAACCAAGGAAAACTCTATCATTCAAAGCTACCACTTCATTGAATTTTGAACGAGCGATACATTCATTGTCGCCTAGATACACACCCTCACTCATATTGTTAATTTTGTCATGTTAAGCAATAGCATAAGTTGGCTTTATTACTCTATTTTTTACACATTATGTGGATTCTCAACTCATATAGAAATTGTGTTTTATAACCTGCCATTATTATCTTTAATTTTATTATTTTAAAATCTATTATTATTTTAATAATTTTTCAATAAATTTATTATAATGTGATTTAAATGAATGGTATAAGTTTTGATGGAAATTTACTAAGATATCTTTAGAGGAGGGAAACTTCCTGTTATCCTTTGAGGAGCATAGGGTATCAAGGATATATGTTGAATACTATGCCAATTTGTGGTGTTCAAGCTTGAATCGACATAAATATCTTAACATCCATGCTTTAAGGAATTTGTTTCGTTGTGCTTTTTAGAGGTTATTTGGCTATTTTTTTATTATCTCTTATGAATTTTTTTTTGGTTGTTTTCATGTAATTTCATTTTTGCTATTTGTTTGTTTGTTTGTGATACATTAGAATCCAATGGGGTTTTAGATTTGAGACAACATGCATATGATATATACTATTAACTTTTATGTCTTAGTGTGCATCAATGTCCTAAAATATATGATTTGCAAGTTATGTGTAATGCTTTATTGCTAGCAAAATTTTAAATGGCAGGTATATTGATTTTTATTATAAATGCATTTGTCTTCTTTGGTTTTTCCATTGCCTATGCAGTTTGTTGTGAATTTCATGCTGTAGTTTTCATGGAAATACTAAAAGAATTTGCATAGTTGTTCATAGTTGCATATTATGCTATGTACAATTATCTTAAGCTTTTGTTTTTTTATTTATTGGATTGTACTTAAAAATATAAATCAAATCAAAGTTATTAAAATATTTGTTTTTTTACTTTGAATCAAATCTACTTTAGTTAAAGAACCATTTAAATCAAATAAAAGTTATTAAAATATTTGTTTTTTTACTTTGAATCAAATCTACTTTACTTAAATAACCATTTTTTTCTTCTGCACGTTTTGGGACAATTGCTAGTTTAAGGTTCTTTCCTCGTATAACTTGAACAGAAAAAATAGAATACCACATTATTAATGAAATTCCCTTCAAACAGCAAGAGGCTCAACGAGGATGCAACTCCCTCCCTTGCTCCGTCTTTTATAGAATCGTTTGATTTTTTGCCACGATATTAGACCGGTCGGATTTCATCTCAGCTTCCCGGAGCCCCGAAACGATACACAAGACGCGTGCACTCGCTTCTATATTCCAGGTGGCGAAGGTTACACAAGAGGCACCAGGTGGCAATTGCGAAGTTGAGAATGCATCCCCACCCCGCTCCCTGCAAACAAAAAGAACTGAACCCATTTCGGAATTCTGTAAAAAACATGCAACAAATCCTTCGGTCTTGTATATTTGGAAGCGACTGCCATAGATAAACTAACAGGCATTAGCAGTTTCTAGTTAAGTACGCCATGGAAGAGAGCAAGAAATCTCTGCATGACCGGAAAACTCTCGCCAACTTTGAAATTGCATTAGTCCTTGCAAGAAAGGAGGAGAAAGATGAGGCCGAAAAACACCCACAAGAAGATGCATTAGACCGCTTGATGAGCGAGCTCGAGAAGAGAGGCCTTGTACTGGATATCGTTCATGGCATTACAGATAAGACCTTCATTAAGGTTTGAATATATATATATATACTTACAAAATAACATTTACTTTTCATTAATTTGGAATTTGGATTGAAGGGCATGCTTCGTTCTCAATGAGAGTTTTGTTGGTTGGAGTGTTTCAGGTTGCAGCATCCGTGGAGGTTCTTGGCCGGGCTGCTGAACGTCTTAAGATTAAAAAACCCACTTATATTGGTTAGTTAGCCTCACTCCCCCTAAAATAATATGAATACATAGCACATCAGAAAGCAGTCTCTATCTTTCACATACTTTGGTTTGGAGGCTGGGATGCCACTGCGGGTATGCATTTCTTCAAAATTAACCAGAACTATCACTTGGTCTTGCTAGATGACATAGTTAATCGTGAGGTAAAGCTCTCATGACATAGCATAGTAATTGGCCGCATTAATGTATCAACACGTTAAACCCCTTTTTGTTGAGAGAGCTCACTTGATATATCTGTTTGATAGATGTATGGGCTACTTAGTGATTGCTGTTACTGATCATTCTGTACTTAACCTTTTTTTTGGTTGGCAATCCATTTTTAAGAATTGACTGGCCTAACTTAGTTTTCCCTAATCACGAGATTAGAGATCAGTAAGAAAATTTCTCCAATATCTCATTGAGAGGTCTCTACTTTTTCAGAAGGGATGCACATTTGGCCTTTTCAGTTGACACAGTTCAGCATGAATTTCAACATAACATAATAGCTACCCACATTAATCCATTAACACAGCAGTAATTGAACCCTGATCTCTGTTAATAAAGCAGACTTGATTTACCTGCCTGATAACTACGTGGGTAGTAATTGCTGTTATTGGGTTTGCACTTGGCCTTGTAAGACATGGCACAATAACTGCCCAAGTTAATGCATTAACACAGCACCATCTTCGTGATAAATTTATACTTATAATGATAATTTTTTACTCTTGGGTTGGCATTCCATTTTCAAGAATATTAGGGGCCGAAGGTTTTCTAATCATGGGTTTATAAATTAGTAAGAAGTTTTTTCCAATATCCTATCGAGAGGTATCTATTTTCTCAAAATAACCAAAGATTTGCGCATGCCCTTGTCATGTTGACACAGTTAATCATAACAAAGCACGATAACTGGTCATATTATTGCATTAACCATAAGCATCTTCTCGCAGAGATTGAACCCTGGTCTCTATCAAGAATTCCCACTTGATTTAGCTGCCTGATACCTACGTGGGTAGTAAATGCTATTATCGATCATTTTGAACATTTTATTGGCTGCCGTTCCACTTTAATAATGTAGAGGTTTAAGTTTTCCTTATCATGGGTTTAGAAATTAGTGACAAAATTTCTCCAATATTTTGTTGAGAGGTATCTTCTTTCATCACCCAGGATTTGCACTTGTGCTTTGGCAGTCAACACTGGTAATCATGAGGTATCGTAACATAGTACACTATTGTATCAAGACAGCAGCAACTTCTGCCGGCGATTGAACCCCAGTCTCTGTCAAGAAAGCCTACTTGATTTACCTGCCGGATACCTACGTCGGCGGTAAAAACTAATATTGATCATTTTTTTCTTGGCATTTTTTTTGGTTGGCCTTCCATTTTTAAGATTTAGTTTTTCTGATCATTGTTTTAAAAATTAGTAAGATAATTTTTCCAGTATCTTATTGAGGTGTATCTATTTTCTAAAAATCACCCCGGCTTTACACCTGGTCTTGCCAGTTGACAAAGGTAACACAACGCATTAGCATCTTCTCCCGGAGATTGAAGCCCGGTCTTTGTTAGGAATGCCCACTTGGTTTACCTGCCTGATACCTACGTGGGTCGTAAATTAGTAAATGTTGTTATTGATCATTTTGTCCTTCAACATTTTTTTGGTTGGCATTCTATTTTTAATCACGGGGACTAAGATTTTCTCATCATGGCTTTAGAAATTAGTAAGATTTTTTGCAATATCTCGTTGAGAGGTATCTGTTTTTTCAAAATGACCGAGGATTTGCACTTGGTCTTGTCAGTTGACAGTGGACACAGGTAACCATGAGCTATCATAACATAGCACAAGGACATAATAACTGGCCACATTAATGCTTTAATGCAGCAGCTCCCAGAGATTGAACTCCGGTCGCTGTGAAGATTGCCATTGCTCACTTGATCTACCTGCCTGATACCTACCCTCTCTTTGAAGAGTGCTCACTTGATTTACCTGCCTGAGACCTTTCTGGGTAATAACTGCTGTTATTGATCATTTTGTACTTAGCAATTTTTTGGTTGGCATTTCATTTTCAAGAATTTAGGTTCTAAATTCTTCCTAATCATTGTTTTAGAGATTAGTTAAAAAAATTGTTGAATAACTCGTTCAGGAAGTCAGTTGCCATACTTAATCATGATGTGTCATAACATAGCACGATATCTGGCCACGCCGCTACAACAATGCATTAACACAGCAGCATTCCTCTCCTGGAGACTGAACCATGGTCTCTGTTCAGACTGCCCACTTGATTTACCTCTCTGGGTAGTAACTGCTGTTAACGATCATTTTGAAACTTACCTTTTTGGTGGTTTTGCGGAGTCCTGGATTAAAGATGCTGTCAGAGCAGACCAGAGATGCACACACTACGCTTGTAGTCTAATACAATCGAGATACTTCAATGGATTGTAGAATATCAAAGTTTTGATGACAAAAGGTTAATATATGACACGAGATAAACATATGGGATGAGAAGAGAAATAATGGGAACTCCTAAACAACGTAAGCTAAACATGTTTTGGTTGGCATTTCAGTTTCAGGAATTTATTGCCTAAAATTTTAAAATTTCTCTAATACCTCATTGAGAGGTATCTATCTATTTCCTCAAAATCTCCCAGGATTTTCACTTGGCCTTGTCAGTGGACATAGTTAATCATGAGGTATCATAGCATAGCACAATAACTGGCAACATTAGTGACGTATCATAGCATAGCACAATACCTGGAAACATTAATGCATCGTTGCGGGAGCATCTTCCAATGGAATCTATCTGCCTGATACTTATATGGCTTCGTTAGTAACTGCTGTTAATGATCATTTTGTACTTTGGCATTCCATTTTCAAGAAATTAGGGGCCTAAATTTTTCCTCATCACAGTTTTATAAATTAGTAAGAAAAGTTTTCCAATATCTCATTGGGAGTAGGCAGTGGCTAATAATTAGAAATTTATGCAATGCACTTAAATATGTTTTATCGGGTTTGGGGTAAGGAAATGGTAAATATTGAAGTATATTTGGCGATGATGAGAATGGTATGTTGGGTTTTATTAGCTTTCTTGATGTTCTGATTTGAATTGGAACTGTTGATGAACCAGGTATGGACATCCAGTTTGATTGGAAGTATAGAGATGCATTTGTGAGGCAACCAGACAGCTCCCTGTTCAGCTGGTCTGAACGTTATCAGTGTTTGACCCATTTGATCTATGGAGTGGTGGGTTAAACTGATATTTTATCTTTCTTATTTTGGGATCATTTTAAATGTTAGATTGGGTATGGTCTGATTGGTTTTGGGTGATTTAAGGATTTCCATTCTAGATTGCGTTTCATTGATGTTGCTTTACTTATCAGGGAAGTTGTCTTTGACATAAGTCCTAGATTCATCAGTATTTGTTCTGAAATTCTTTTCAATTCTAATTGCCTGCATCCATATTCTCTAAAAAGTAAAAAAATTACATGAAAATCAGAGCGATAATGAGTTGGACACTGAATGTAGTCTGACCTCCATTTCAGGAGATTACAGACACCATTACATAATACCTGAGTTTAAATGATAAACAATGTTGCAACACATCATCCCTTTTCTTACAGTGGAAAAGAAAAACTTTTTCTTCTCTGGAACTCTTGGCATGTGCAGGTTAATGAGACAGGTTCACCTATAAAGTTAATTTATGTGGAAGATTGTCGAGAAATTGAGTGGAAAGCTGATGAGCCGTTGATTGTAAGGCTAAAAACTGAGGGAATTGTCAAAGAAGTTTTTCCTTTACATGGTATATGACTTGTAAACAGCTTATCTGCAATTTTCAATTGATTATCAGGCGCATGTTTTAAATGACAGTATTCTATTTTCTGTTTTAGATGAAAAGCAGAAGAAGCAGCTTTTGCAGAAGTGGACTTACAAGTGGTTGGACTTCAGTTCACAGCCAATAGATTCAATATACTCGTACTTTGGGGCGAAGGTGAGGCCTTTATTGACATTTTAGGATTGATATTATTCTGTATATTGAAGTTGAGATCTTGATTAGTATGGGACATTTGTTTTGTCAATTGAATTTGGAGTAACTATTCTAGTTTGGTTATCTAAATACTGATGAACTTCTACTTGCACGATACATTGGCTATTAATCAACTCTTTTTCCTTTGAAAAAGTGGGTAGGCTTAGCTCTATATGAAAATGTGGTGGAAGTTTGGAATATGGTTCAACAAATGGTTATTAGTTTATCTCTAATGGAGGTGCAAATATGCCCTGATATCCAAGGTTGAATGTTAGGTTAGGACACATTGTAACACCAAAGTGTAAGCTTCTCCTCTCTTAATTTTTGGGGTTATTTTGAAAGTATTTACACCATGCTAGGGAGTTCTTCATGTGAAGTTCATACTGTGTCCACTACCCTTGATAGTGGACATACACATTGGAGATAGCTTACTTATGATTTGATATACCTTTACTTGATGTTGGAGACATATGTAGCGTGGTGGCATTCTTACTGAACCTTACATGGAGGGCTTGGTAGCTTGCTTTCCTTTGGAAGTAGGGCCTACTTGAAGGAGCGTTGGGCATTTAGGAGGAGGGCGTTGAGCCCTAAGTAGCATTGGGAAACTAGGTTGCTTACATGGAGGGTTGTGCTTGACTTGAGGGCGCCTGGGTTGAGGAGTTGTTCAAGGAGGGCGTTGAGCCCTAAGTAGCATTGGGAAACTAGGTTGCTTACATGGAGGGTTGTGCTTGACTTGAGGGCGCCTGGGTTGAGGAGTTGTTCATGGAGGTGTGGTGGACTTAGAGGAGCACATGGCTTAGGATGTAGAGTTAGGGCATTGGAGATGTTTGGAGGAGCATTGGACCCTTATTGTGGAGTGCTCACATTGATACGTTTGCTTGATTGATGTGCATACCTTGGAGTTCGACATGTGTCACTTAGAGTTGAAGCGCTTCACATGTGAACCCATCAAGTGATTATTTACGTTACTTGTTTTTGGACCTTTTCCATGATATTATTATTGGCCTCTTTCACCTTCATATATATATAAAAGGAGGAGAGAGCCTTTTCATATTCATATCATCACATCATCATCATTAGAGGTGTGAGAGCTAGCGTGAACTTGTCTCTTTGATGAAAACTAGACATTAGGACTAGGGTTTGCCTTTAAGAAGACAAGGGAAGCTAGGGTTTGGAAGAAATCCTAGATGAGCAAAGGGTTTGTTCATGTGGTTCTTGTGAAAAAGGACTAGGGTATTGTGGCATTTGTAAACCCTAGTACTTGATGTGCTTGATTTGGAGAAGATAGAGGGAGACTCTTGTTTCTCTTGTACATTTGTGTCATGCAAATCATGCAAGTGTAGGTGCCAAAGAGGACTTGGTGTGTATATTTGCTAGTTGTGGATTTTGGTGGAGTAACTATGTTTGTTTGGGAGTCATTCCTAGCTAGGAGAAGTTGGTGACTAGGGTTTGCTATTTATGGTGGATGCTCTAGCTGGGTTTTGGACAGCATGACTTGTACCAGCTCGTATTAAGCTGTTGGTAAGTACTTGTAACTTCATTTGGTGTATATATGAAGAACACTTTGCTGTCCAATCTTTTTGTACTTGCAGATCTGATTTTCAACTATAGTTTCTAGCTGGTTATGCAGGCTGATTTTACATAACAGTTAAGTTTCTTGGGCTACTTTGTGTATTGGTTGGACATAAGCTAAATATATTTTGCTGCTATGTATATACTGCTATAATACATACCCCACTACCTTGGCACATTTTCCTAGGTCACTCCTCTCCTTGTGCACATGTTTTGAGGTGTAGCCTAGGTTGATTCTCCTTGTGCACATGCTTTTGTTAAAGTTAGTGCATTTGCGAGACCCATTCTCAAGGAGGATGGTACCCTAGTCAGTTAACTAGGGAAGAGTAAGACCCTAGAAGGTACCCTAGGGCCCCTAGTAGTTTCCTAGGTTTCTTGGTCTGGGACCAAGCAACTTGATGCCATGGCAAAGTGCCTAACATATGGTTAGGGCCCCTATATGTCTCTAGGGTATTTTGGTTTGGGACTAGATAGTGTCTTGGACACGATGTCCAAGCAGATTCTGTAGGTTGATACAAAGACTTCCTGGTCTGGGACCAAGCAGTTCCTGTAGGAGCACTCCTGGTTAGTTAACCAGGTGAATCTTGGTCAAGTTGACCAAGATGATGATGTTTGATGTCCTCTCTTTTTTAATCGGTTATTGCTTGGTTGTTTCTGAAGGGACTGGCCACCCCTTGATGATGTCTCTTGCACCTAACCCTTAGGATCAGTATTGAGGACCAGAGGATTACGTCATCTAGTTTAGATCTTCCCCATATACAGTGATGATAAAATATATGAAACAATGTACCTTGAGAGAGAGAAAAGATTGAAGTCCTTGGTCCTGTTGGTCCTATAGGTAAAAGGAGTTGTTTGTCCACCTTTATGGTACACCTTGAACTTATGGGTATGAGGGTTGTCTTATTGTGACCTCCTTTGGTTGACATATGGTCCTTTATCTTGGTCCTAACACTCTTTTTGTGTGTACCTTTGGTATGATGACTTTTACTTTATGGTTTTTATTTTTGGGACTATTGATACACTATCCTAATCAATTTTATTTTATAAAACCATTGGACCACTTTATTTTATGGTTTTATTATATAAGACCATTGGACCATTTTTTCATGGTTTTATTTTGTACAATTTTATTTTATATTTTACCTTTAGACCATTAACCCTAACTTAAGGTTTGCCAAGTTTATAAATTTAAAAGGCTCATTGTTTGCTTGACCTCGTGGGTACCTTCTGCTACGACTCCAGCGTGACCGTGTGTCTCTCCTTGATCAACGTAACTGTGTGTTGCTGCTCCACGCCACTGTGCTCCAGCGTGACTGCGTGACCGTGTGTCTCTTTCTCCAGTGACTCCAGTGTGACTGTGCACTCCCTTGCCTAGCGTGACCCCGTGTCTCTTGCACCAATGTGATCGTGTGTCTTTGTCTCCAACGTGACTTTGCTCTCCTGCCTAGCGTGACTGTGCTCTCCTGCCTAGCGTGACCTTGTGTCTCTTGCACTAGCGTGATCGTGTGTCTTTGTCACCAACGTGATTGTGCTATCTTTCCTAGCGTGACCTCGTGTCTCTTGCACCAGCGTGACCATGTGTCTCTGTCACAAGTGTGACTGTGCTCTCTTGCCAAGCGTGACTGTGCTCTCCTGCCAAGCGTGATTGTGTGTCACTAGTGTGGCCGTGTCTCCGACTCCAATGTGATTGTGCACTCCCTTGCCTAGCATGACCATGTCTCTCTCTTGCTAGCTCAGCATGACTGTGCTCACTTACCTAGCGTGACAGTCACTTGCCTAGCGTGACTGTATGTTTGCAGCATGACTATGTGTCTCTGCCCAACAACGTGGCTGTGTGTCTACCTAGTAGCGTGTCTCTACCTAGCAGCGTGATTGTGTCTTCAGCGTGACTATGTGTCTCTACCCAACGTGGCTGTGTGTCTTCAGCGTGACTGTGTGTCTCTTGTGCTGCACGACTGTGTCTTCAACGTGACCGAGTCTCTCAGTGGGTGTGCTGTCAAGGCCTTGAAGTTTCTCTTCCTCTTGACTAAGAATCTGAGGCCTGTATCCTTACTGCTTTAACTCTTTTAAGCTCTCTCTCAAGGTGCGTCATTTGTTCATCTAGGTGACTTGTCCCTTTGGTGACTGTTGTCCGTCCAGATGCACACCAGCAGCAAAAATATTTTGAAAGCTGTTCCCTCACTAGAAGTGGGGAAGGTGTGACCTTGGGGGCAAGCAATGAGCCAGGTACTGTCACCTGAATCCCAGCTCCTTCATTTAGACTAACTCCTAACGAAGCCAAGGGGGGTAGTCCCTAACAAAGAGTTTTCTATGGCTCTTATGTTGTTAAGTGTTTTTGGTGTTGACTGATGCGGATGGGTGTTTTTTAAGATTTTTTGAATGATTACAACTTTATAATGATGAAATAAAATAATCACAAGATAAATGCAAGATCACAAGATTGAGGAAACAACCACTTGATAATTTAAAGCAAGACAACCACGATAATATAAATGCTCTAGATATATAAAAAGCAAATGAAAGTTGATGACAAGGACCAGTGCCTTATGGTGTCAAAGGTAATGTTTGTGAGATCGTTTTGCAATTGTTCTTGGTTTATTTTATTGTAAATTTTATGTAATCTTGTTTTAGGTGTCTAGGAAACCTAACCAAAAATACTTTCAGTGGCTCCGTTCGAAGACATGACGGACTTGTTTGGAATCACAATCTAGGTGTTCAGAGAATTTAACCAGCGAGTGTCCAGATTGGGTTGCCCGGCACCCACGCTTGGAATTTGCCCACTACCCGAGTATTTATCGAGATAACGCCTGTGCGTTGGTTATGGGGTTGAAAGTTTTATTATGTTGAATCTTGTAAGATTAACAGTCCAATGTCGTGTTTGAGTAATCCGATTTTTTAGGTCAGTCAGAGCATACTCCAGCAAGGAAACAACGAGATAAATTCGAATTTTATTAAAAGGGAGTGATGAGTTGCGAATTTTATTTAGAACACACAGGAATGCTCTTTGATAGAGAGTGCTCTTGATCTTTCCTTATGGCCTGATACAAGAGACTTATCTAACCTACATGCAATGCAACAGATAAAATGCTCTCCGACAGAGAGTGCTCTTGACTCGTCTTGCGACAGGTTCATGAGACTTATTTACACTATATGAGATGTAAGTTACAAATAAGGAACACAAGTGAGAGCTCAACAAATAACAATGTAAGACTGAAACTAGCAATTAGTGGAAAGTAAATCTAAGCTAGCAATTACTATTCTAAAGCAAAATGAGACTAAACTACCAGAATATTTCTAAATGCAAAAGATGGAAAAATTAATCTAATCTACTCAACAGATATGACAAAGATCTAAGTTAACCAAGACAACACTCTTCCCCAAAATGGGAGGCCTTATCCCACTTAGCCTTATTTCATTAATACTTTACAAGATGAGGGAATTTAGCCCTTTGAGAATGAAGAAATTGACTAATCAAGAGAACTTGAAGCCTTATTATGACTTGTACAAAGGAGAATGATTTTTTGGTAGGGTTCTTTGTTTTAGCTCTAAATCTTTTGGATCTAGCTTTGCTTGCTCTTTTTTTGCTTGATTTTGCTCTTCGTTTGCCTGTAAGTAAGAGCTCTAGACAACAGCTAGTAAAAGTGTTAGGAAACCAAATTTTAACTTATGACTCGGAAAGATGAAAATGAATGAGATGATAAGTGCCTAATGAGATAAATAAAAGCCCAAAACAGGAAAACAAGATAAAAAATCAGAGCTTGGAAATGAGAGGAAAAGCTTGCCTTTTATGACTCAAAATGCACGTTTTTCAATGAAATGACTTGAAATTTTTTAAGAAATAAAATTTTAAATTTTTAAAAAATATTTTAGGCCAATTTCCAGAACTGGAAAATAGCAGAAAATTGCAAAAAATCAGTCAAAAATCAGCAAACTTGAAATGGCACGCTTTTTGAGAAAATGATGAAAAAATTAAAAAATAAATTTTTTTGAAGAATTTTCGAAATTTTTAGGCTAATTTCCAGAAATGGAAAATAGCAGAAAAATGTCAAAAAATCAGCAAAAAACAACAAGTTTAAATTTGCACGTTTTTCGAGAAAAAGTACAAAAACTTAAAAAAATAATTTTTTGGAAATTTTTTCTAATTTTTTATGAATTTCCAGAATTAAAAATTAATAAAAAACACAAAAAAACCAACAAGCCTAAAAGTGAAAAATTTGCACGTTTTTCGAGAAAATCCGTGCACGTTTTCTAAGGCAAAAAAAATGATGGATTTACAAGTTTGTAATGAAACTAGGATCTTAGATCTAGTAAAAATTTAAGATTTGAAAATAGTAGATCTAAACCCGAGCAAGTAGATCAAAGTGTGAAAAATCATAATGCAAGATCTAGAGATATGAAAGATTTGAGAGTATTGCACTATTTGGAAAGCAAATCAAAAGATAAGACTTGTGAGTGTAGTAGATCCGCTTTGTAGTAACCAAGAGATTTTTTTTTGAAGTAGTTTGTTTGATGGATGAGGCAAGCAAGCCCTTCGTTTCTCGATTTCTTAAAGTAGAAGCCTCCTTTAGGAACTTGTAGGATGAATGCATAAACCAAGCAAAAGCTCTTGCAACTGGGATAATACTTGAAAGCCACAAAACTCAAGAGAAAAAAACTCAAGGTCATAGATCAAATAATATTGTGCTAAATTGTTAGCCTTCTAATCACAAGATCATATACTTAAGAATCAAAAGAGATGAGCTAAGAATGGTATCACCTTAAACAAGATGAAGCATAGCATACAAAGAACTCCCACATGGACCTCCAAAGTCTTCTTGCTTTATCCAAATTCAAAAGATATTACAAATTTCTCTAAAGTGTACTTGCACAAATTCTCCATGAATAAGAGAGAGCAAAGCACCTCTATATATACAAAAAGAAAAGAAAGATAGGGCTCAAAACCCTAAATCCAGACTAAGAGTAACACCGGAGCAAACTACGGTGATTTCCTTGATTGAATGAAGCTCTGGCAATTGATTCGGAGTTGAACCGAGTTGTAACTGAGCTATAATTGAGTGTTGGAGTAATGAGGAGGGGTGAGGTGGCTCATCCTCCCTCGTAATGATCACCTAGCCAATAGATAACCCACACTTCAACCAAAAACGAATTTGACCAAAGAGGGCAAATTTCTGATTGATAGTTCAACTACTACACTCTGATACTTGATCTGAAATTGACTGATGTTGATTGGAATCATAATAAATGCTTTGTGCCGAGCTAATTAGCTCTTTATTTTATTCAATTTGGCCTTTTTTTGAGATATTTTGATTTTCTCCAATTTATTATTTTTTATTATTTTAATTAATATTTCTCATTTTTTGGGTTTTTGAGAAAATATTAATTATAAGGCCAAATAATAGTCCGAAACTTAGGATAAGCATGTCTAAGGGCTAAATGAATGTTTTGGCTTAGAAAATAAGTGTTTATTTGCCAAAAATACCCCTCGGACCACTTAATTATTACAAATTGAAAATTTTCAATTAAACCATGGTCAAAATGGTTTAATTAACTCCCGATAGCAGTGTTGCAAACATCAGCGCGGCGAAAAAATCGGCAGGGTCCAGCAAACATCGTTTCGGGATATCTCGGCAAAACATCGACAAACATCGGGAAAAAATCGACAAACTTAAAAAATAGAAAAATATTCATTTTTTTTCAATTTTTTAAACATCTAAAGCAACAATAACATCAAATAAACACATTGGTACATGAATATGGAAAGAAAACTGATATATAAGATATATAAGATGTCTAGAGAATCGAGATACATCACACATACAAAATGGATCATGTCCTTGCATCTGAAGTCATCAAAAATATAACAAATGTATCTCATGATCATCATCATGACTCACGAGTCATCTACAATGAAGTAAAGTAAATAAACTATTGATTCCCTCTACCCCTTTTACGGGAAAAGGTAATTGCTGCGCAAATGGCCTTTCCTCTAGAACTAGAAGTAGGTGCCCTTGAGGCTTGTGGGCATCGTACTGGACTCTGATGTCCTCTAAAAGAAGACCCTGCAAAATGACGTCCTCTAGAAACTGGAGGAGGTGGCCGAAACTGATGTCCTGAAGAATGAGAAGGTCGAGGAGGTAGTCCTGCAGCTCCTGCTCCTCTACCAGTACTAGCGCCTGTGCTACCACTAGGTCTATCTCCCTCTAGCTCTGACTGTGGCACACTCCCAGAATCGGTGTGAAACTCCTCTGGAACTGGAACATGCTCATCCAAATCCTCTGAGACTGTATGAGTCTCACCATGATCACTATCAGTAGCATGATCATCCTCTAGCCAATCAGGGGCTACCTCCATAACAGGCTCCTCACACTCTGCCCTCCATGCAGCGGTGGTGTCAATCTCATCCAATGAAATGGCCTTCGCATCAACTTTTCTCTGATATTGCTTCACCCACAACCTGAGATTGTAGTGGACGTAGACCAAATCATTAAGGCGCTGAGTATCCAACCTGGAGGAGGATCATAAATATTAAATATTAAAGTGGCATAAATCTATAAATTAGAATTTAATAATTTAAATTTTATATTATATAATAAATTTGAAAATTTGAAATTCTCTAACCTGTTGCACTTTTTGGAGTGTACTTTTTCAAATACACTCCAGTTGCGCTCGCAACCAGAAGAGCTACATGTCTGGCTAAGCACTCGAATGGAAAGCTTCTGTAGAATAGGTACACAACCACCATATTTCTCCCACCAAGTATCTACAATGAAATTATGAATAAAATAAACATGAGAAACGAAAAATAAAATTTAAAACAAAGAATTAGAAAGAGAAAATGAAATTTTAAATTTAAACTTTAAAGTTGAAAGTTTGAAACTAGGTGAAGCTTACTTGGCATCAGGTCGGTCCTATCATTTATTGCTAGATCAAACCCAAATAATCCTGTAGCTCTCTTATACATTTCCAACTCTTGGGAAAGCTGTGTACGCTCAGCTGCATCAGGTACCATCCTTTGGACACACTCATAGAATCCAGACATAACCTCTCCATCAAATCTAAAGCCATAGGAGTAAGCATACGCAGGGTTGAGGTATAGCCCTGCAGCATGAATGGGGCGATGGAGTGTGTGGTTCCATCGCTCATCAATCATCGCCCATATCATATGTTGTCTCTCCTACCCCTGATCTCTTTTGTCCTCATAATAAGCACGGATGGATTCTTTGGCCCTATCCATGGCCTCATATAGGTAGCCCATTGCGGGCTTCTCTCCATCAACCAAGCGGAGAACCCTTACCAAAGGTTCGGTGATGGTGCACACCTCCTTCACCGCACCCCAAAAACTCTCATCATATGCAACTAGCTTGAATGTGGCTTGCCCCTCTGGTCTAGTGCTAAATGATAAAGCACGCCACTCTGGTGAAAAGAACATCGCCTACAAATCCCACATAGAATTCAAGAGTGACTGAAGAGAAATAAAGCTAGTGGTAAAGCGTGTGATGGCAGGACGCACCAACTCTTTGTCACCTGTGAACTTTCTCATCAAGCTAAGCACTGCTGCATGGTTATATATTAATTTTGTGATGCTCCGTGCTGAATCAATAGTATCCTTGATCCAATCAATCTTGCCTAAATCCTCTAAGATCAAATCAAGGCAATGGGCGGCACAAGGAGTCCATAATAGTGTAGGATACCTGGCCATGAGCATCCTACCAGCAGCCACATAGTTCGCAGCGTTGTCCGTTTTAACATGCTGCGGCCCAATCTCTTGGATGAACTCATCCAACAAGCCACATAGTAAAACCGCATCTTTGACATGTGCAGATGCATCCACAGATCTCATGAACATAGTCCCCTTGGGTCAATGAACCAAGAAGTTGAGAAGTGTCCTACCCCTCATATCGGTCCAACCATCCGACATCACACTGCATCCTGTTAAGTCCCATGATCTTTGAAGCTCCTCCAATCTGCGAGTGCAATCAGCCTTTTCATCCTGAAGGATGGGCCCTCTCAACTCCTCATAACTAGGGGGCTTGACCCCCGCTCCAACTACAGCAGCCGCCTCAAACATGGACACATAAAATGGGTTCTTTGCAAAGTTAAATGGAATAGCACTCCATAACAAGCATCGACCAATAAGTTTGTGTGCGTCTGCTTTTTCCTTTACCTTCACCATGGACCTTATAGAAGGTTGTCCACCAGGGTTGCATCTTGAAGATACCATGAAAGGTGATGTGGACTGCTGTGTGGAGTGGGTATCAGTATCTGGGCTTGTCCCACTAGCCCCTACTCCTGCTGAGGACCCGGATCTTGAAGCAAGTTGATTCCTCACAGCCTCCTTGTATTGTTTCCTTAGCCCTGTGCCCTCAATCGCTTGTGTGGCCTCAGCAATGATTTCCGGAGTTGTTTCTTTGCAAGGACCCACATCATGCCCTGCTATTTGTGCAAGGTGGTATTTCAGCCTACTTATCCCACCTGTCATTCTTTTCCCACATAGATTGCAAGTGAGAATTTGTCGATTGACCGGGTCAATAGGTGAGCCCCACTCCCAAAATGGATCCAAAGCCTTTGGCATCTTGTATATGGAGTTATTGTGGACAAAATGAAGCTTGAATCTTGATACTTTGAAGTTTGAACCCAAGGCAAGAAAAAAAACGTTTTTTAGCATATGTGATTATTGAAAATGTAAACGTTTAAAACACAAGAAGAATTCCAAGAAATATTGAGCATTCAACCATTAATTTGATGAGGAAAAATACATAGACATTTTTATGAGGATTTATAAGGAATCTAGGGCAAGATAAAAAATGCCAAAACGTTTTTTGGCATGCAAGCAACAAAAAAATACATAACAGTTGGAAAAAAATGCTTAAAACCCCATAAAAATCGTTTTTGAAGATAGACAATTACATGGAAAAGTAAATCAACAACAATCCCTCTTGGAAAAGTGAGAAATGATGGGCAAATTTTTTACTTACCTTCAGCTGTGGAAAAAACCCCAAATGGCAAGATCCAATCTTCAATTTGATGCTTGATGGCAAAGAAAATGTTACCTAAATTTGCTGTTGGTCTCTTGAAACCCTCTTCACTTGCCCTCTCAAACTCTTAGCTCACCTCCTAGTGGACTGTTTGACTCAAAATGAGAAAAAAAAATGACAAAAACCAACTTAAAAATCACTTTTGTCGTCCCTGTCCGCGCCCGGCCGAGTTTTTCCATTGACTCGCGATTTATCGGGCCGATTTCTCGGGAAAAAATCGGCAAAAAATTGGGACGATTTTTTGGGCGATTTTTTGGGTAAAAATCGGCGCGGCGAAAAAATCGCGATTTCTCGGAAATCGATCGATTTTTCGCCGATGTTGGTAAAAAAAAAAAAAAAATTACCACGTGTCTTGGAATTTTTTTTTTTGAACATTGTTTTAATTTATCCCAAGGCTTAGTAAATGACCATATAACATACCAATAGTGTCTAGTAGGTTCATATTACAACTGAGTAAAAGGGGGAGGGCCTGAAATTTTAGGGCACAAAATTTTAGGGTTCGAAAATTTAGGGCTCAAAATTTTAGGGCACAGAATTTTAGGGTTCGAAATTTTAGGGCCTAAAATTTTAGGGAAGGCTCTGAATTTTAGGGCCAGAAGTTTTAGGGAGAATCCAGAATTTTAGGAGCCAAAAATTTCGAGAGACCTTAAATTGGCCAAATATTTGATTTTTATGAAATTTTATAAATTTTGCAGACCTAAAACTAACCTAGAACTAACCCTAGAAACCAGGTTTTGAAAATGAAGAGATGTGAAGAAAAAAGAAAGCAACTCGACCAAAAGCCCAACCCTAACTAGGGCATCTAGGGAGGATGGATTACCTAGTGAGAAAGAGATCCTAGGTCAAACAACTATCCTAGAAAACTAAGGGAAAATCCTAGAGAAGTCTCACAAGAAGATGTCTCTCTTCTTGCTAAGGTGATAAGAAGGCTGGAAATGGCCTATTTTAGGAGAAAATGCAGCACTAGGGCTACAATTTAGTAATGAACCTGCATCATCTACAAACGTTCAAACAAAGAGATAAGAAGCCAAACCTCCATGTGCTCGTGTTTAGCTAACAAATGCAAAGCATCACTTTGCAAAAGTATTTCACCAAGACCACCAGAAAAAGCTTGCATAACCCAATCACCCAGAAAATCTCCCTCAACAGGGGTGCATCTCTCCAAAGAGCCCTAAGAAGGGTAGAACAAATACATAATGTTTTATCCCATGAGTCTTGTTTTTAAAATGAAAGTGAGGAGATCTATTTATATGATCTCACACTTACTTTTTACAAAATATCCAAGCCTATATGCCTTAAAACATGTCAATTTGAAATTATAAAGTGTTAACTTAAAATTAAAAGAAAATAATAATAAAATATGGCCTAAGGTAGGCTCAAGGTAGGTTACCTGGGGTATTTGTATCCCCAGGTGCCAAAACACGCTCAAATAAGCGAATCACGCCGAACGAAAGGTTGGAGTGAATTGGAGGGAGGGCATTATACCCCATCTAACCCCTAGAATGCTGTAGAATTTCTCAAGTCCCTCCTCAAAGCATGAAAGGACCTGGCATGGAGGGTGCCTTTCCTTTAAGGAGATAAGGCTAGGGAGAGCAGGAACCCAACTAGTGAATACTCGACTTTAAAAAAAGGCATGTATGTTATATTTTGTTAGCCATGTGCTAGTAAGCCATGGGAAATTGTAAAAACATGTAAATATTTTTAATGGAAATAAAATACAAAAAGCTGGCTATGGAAGCATCTAAAATGAGGGGGTTGTGTGTATCCACTAGGGAGAGGTGAGTAATTGTGAGGTTTAAACCATTGTTGCCAAATGTCATCTTAAGAACCCATCTTGACTTCCTTACTGATATTTAATTTTGTTGTAAGAAGGTAGCTAAGAAATCAACTCATGAATTTAATGGAGAATGGGAAAACCCAAAAATTCGTACCACTGAGTATGGGCTCATTTTACTTGACCAAGAAGTCAATTTCCCTCATGCGAATTCATTCTCCATCATTCCTGTTCCATCGTGGAACCACCAAACATCGATTCTCAACATGTTTGGCATTCCTAGTGTGCAAATTGTAGAAATCGCAATCAAGAAAGAAGCCACATTTTAGAGTGTAAAAACACCCAGAATTTGATGTGAGCAGTGAAATCCAGTAGGGAATCCATAGATATAAACTAAGGGGTGAATTAGAGAGTGTTAAAGGGTCGAAAATCTATAGGAAGACCCAGATTTAGAGCCCTAGACGTTGGATTTCGTGATTGACAGTCATGTGGCCAGAATCAGGAAAACCAAAAGTGGATTGAATTGGAAGAAAGAGATCAGAGGTCGGAAGTGCTTGATAAACCCAGTGAAGGCAAGAATCTTAGAAGATTTAGCAGCTTAGACCTTTCTATGCCCACCCTAAAGATCACTGGAGGGAAGGGGTGCTTGAGGGATTGTGTAGCAAAGAAGGGTACCTTCTTTGTGTTGGGTATGGTAGGTATTGTGGGTGCCAAGGTTGTTTGAAGCTAAATTGAGATGCCTGTAGCTCTGTGGTTGAGCTCACTGGCTTAGCATTCTCATTCCCCATCTTCTTGCATGCTTAATAAACCCAGTTGTGTGTTGGCTTAACATGAGTGACTATGTCTATGGATGTGAGTGAGCTTGAGTAGTTCTCTTTAGTGGATACATAGCCCATCTCAAAGATGGTCTCTCAGCTGAAAGAATACGGGCTGGATAGGGATGTACGGTTGGGTGGGACGTTGCTCTTCCATAGCCATTTGTTGGGACAACTTCACTGAAAAGATGAGTGTTTATTTATTAATTTACTGTTGTGTTTTGATAGGAATGATTTTATTGTTATGCCTGTGATGAGCATGTTGTGTGTAGATAGAGTTTATTCCACTGTGAATATTTATGCTTTTGCACACGCATGTGGTTGTTTATGAATTTTTAAATTTGCCCTTGGGGGCGAACATTAGCACCCCCTGTATAGTTTGTCGTGTTCCCTTCGTGGGTCAGATTGATGGGAGGGGTCGCGACAATGGCAAAAAGATGTTTTGACTGTAACCAAGAATGGCATAAGGTCTGATACGAACATGAGATCCTCGACCAACCTTCCAAGCCAAGAGCTTACTGATGACCGAGAAAGGATCAATCAAAGCTTTACAATGATTCGATCAACAGGTCGATTTCTTACAAGGCTTTTTAATCCATTCCAATAAACTCCCAGGTACTATGCATTTAGTAGTTATGATGCGTCCCCAAAGACTATATTTTATAATAAGAAACCATATAGATTTTGTAGCCAACAACTTACCAAATGAAATAAGATCTTTTAATCCCCATCCTCTATTTTTCTTTGGCTTGGATATTAGACCCCATCGTTCCCAATGATCGCCTTTATATTTCGGACTACCCTTCCAAATATAACTAGCATAGATCTTCTAAATTTTTTTCACTCCTTTTGGAATTGAAGTTGTTGTTTGCCGAATGCACACCGTCTGTAGAAATCTTTTGGACTGTTGTTTCCCAAGCGGGAAAGGTGTGGCCTTGGGGGCAAGCAAAGAGCCAGGTGCTGTCACCTGATCCCAGCTCCTCTGATTAGGCTAACTCCTAACGAAGCCAAGGGGGGTGGTCCCTATTAGAAGAAAATCTATGGTTTTTAGTCTACTAAAGAAAAGACTAAATCTAGGAGTTAATATGAAATGGATAAAATAACACAATGGACTACTGCAAGAAAGAGATCACATCAACAACATATGACAATGTAAGTGCCATTCATGACATTTTGCAATAATTAATTTAAGCATTGAAAGTAAAACAGACCAGTGCTGAAAAACATGGAGCGCTTGTAAAAGTGGAGTGCTGTTGTGTTGTGTAAGTATTGCAGTTGTCTCGTTGGTCAGTTTTAAAATTATTAATGAGTAATTAAGGGCATGGGTTAATTGTGGGTTTGGCCCAACAAGTTAAGTCCCTTCGAACTGAGTGCTAAAGCGGTAATACCAAGTGTCCAACGGGGTGAGGATGAACCTGCTTGGAGTAGCCCCTTAGTTACCCTTTGCAACCTCCCGAGTTCTCGAGAAAATGAATTGTGTGGATTTTCCTATTAAATCTAGTAACTCGTATCCCTTTTTGATACAGTCAACTGATCAGACAAGCTGCAGCGGTGTAGAGCATACGGAGAAGGAGTCTTGGTTTATTTTATTAGAGACATAACAATGAGTTGTTTAGATGACAACCGAAGAGTCTCTTTCACCTTTCGGGTACTCGGGAAAGCAACAGTCGAATTGATTTAAAAAATTAAGAACAAATAAATAAAAGAAATATTTTCTAATTAATCCTACCACGAATCTCTTTCACCCTTTCGGGGCACTCGGGAGAGCGTGGGGCAAGTATTTCTCTTACTTCCTTGATCAAATAAACAACTAAATCGGAAATAAAGATAAAACTAACTAAAACTGGAAAATCATAAAAAAAGACACCGACACAAATCTCCCCAGGGGGGATGGGGAGTGGGCTCTTAAGAGCCTTCTTAAAGTCTTTTATTACGGTATTTACAAAGCTCATCAAAGGTGGATGCCTTTGGTCCTTAGAGATTTGGATCCAAAGGCTTACAGATTTTGAGAAATGAAGAGGAAGAAGGAAGTTGCTCCGAGAGGCCTTGGATGGCCTAGATCTTTAATTTTTCGGCAACACTTCCCCTTGTCTTTGCATAAAAAATGTAAAACCAGCCACCTGAAATGCACCACATGTGCCAAATCAGTTAAAAGCATAAAAAATTAAGTACTTAAATGATAAACAATAAGACCAAGTACTTAATCAATCTATATCTACTCAGAATGAAGCTTTAAGATTAGGATCTAGCAATGTACTTAAATAAATCAATAAGACCAAGTACTTAATCAATCTATATCTACTCAGAATAAAGCTTTAAGATTAGGATCTAGCAATGTACTTAAATAAATTAGCCTTTGAATAATCTTGAAAAAAAAACTAATTCACTTAAGCATTTATAAAGTAACCAGAACCAAAGAGGAAAATTTGCTTGAAGAAAGAAGTATCTCAAGCCCCAGCTTAAATGTAGTGAAGAATGAAGAGTTCCTGCAGTACAAGAAACATTAGCTTTTAAACAGGGAACAGTGAAGAGAAAGAGGAAGCAACTGAGCTCTGGGTTCTCCTTCACTTGTGATGATTTGCAAAGCTATAAAACCTCAAACAAACAGGGATCAAATCCAATATGATAACATAAATAAGATGCAAAGAACACTAGCATTACCGACTACAGCATGTTAATTTCCAATCTTAGCTAGTTAAACACAAATAAGCAACTTGAAAACCTCAAATGCCTATTCTATGGACTAGATATAGCCATCTTAAGCTGAAAATGATACCACAATTCACATATGAAGAAATAAAACTAAGCTAATATCACCTCATGAAGCACAAGTATTCACCATGAAACAGATCTTGCATAGGATGGACCTCCAAAGTCTTCACTTTTATTTGTTAAACAATTACATAGCATTACAAGAGCAGATACAAGAGCAAAGGTTCCTTTCTTCTGTCTCTAGAATGAGGAAGAAGGCCTCGTATTTATACAAAAACCAACCCCCAGGGGGGAATTTATGAACTAAGGATCAACCCGGAGTTAACTGAGTTGAAGTGAACTTGAGCTGAGCTACAACTAGAGTTGAAGTGAAGAGGAACTGACCTTCTCCACCCAACAAGCGCCAACACGTCACCAAACTCACCAACTGAACGAGTCATCCCTTCCAAATTCCACACGTACGAATTTCCTTCCTCCCATGCGAGTGTACGGAATTGAAGTGAAGTTAATGATTTGAAGGCAACGAAAGGTTATGAAATGACCCAAATATTAGGCCACGGCAAAGTGTGAAATGATAAAAATCTTTTAATAAACGGGGGAGGGGTCCACCCTCACCCCCACTCACCACTTCACACTTGGCGTGAATATTTTTCCTCACGTGATCCTCTCCTCAATTCGTAACCATCACGATATGCTATCAACGTGAGCTCTATTACCATGGTTTTTAAATTAATATTTTTTAAGTGGAGAGGGGTCCACCCCACTCCTTACACCATCACACTAGCGTGAGTCATCTCCTCACATCACCCATTATCTTCACGTCATCCTCTTTTTATATTAATTCAAACTTCATTTTTAAACCAAAGTTCTAACTCATATCATGTGGAAGAGGGTCGCTAACCATTTGGACCACATGCCAAGTCACTTTATCACCATTAAAATATTAATTTTTGACTTTTTCAATATTTGGACTTTAGTGCATTTTATCCAAATTTAGCATTAAAATGCAACTCTGATGTTCTGTTAGCCAAATGATGCTTTTTGGGATGCTTCAGTTGGACGAAACATAGTGAAAGTGGCCATTGGGGTAAATATGCTGCTTCAGGCTTGAAAATGAGTCCAACCACGCCAAAAACGGACTCCGGATCATGCTTTTTTTACATTTTGAAATTTTCCATTTAAACCTTTAAAAAATGGCTTAAAAACGGAATTTTTTTCTTTTCTTTTCTTGGAATCAACTGAAACTCTAGGGGACCTAGTACATGTTCATACGATTCAATTTGAATGTCTAACATGTTGAAAAACACTGACACAAAGGCTCTAATAACCTCCTAAGGCCGAAACACCAAGACAACTACCCTAGCTTTGGAGGTGTGTGTGAAAAACTCAGAAATTATTAGTAGTTTGTTCAACAACTAATAATAACCAAGGGAAAAAACACTCTGGGCTAGTCGGCTTGATGCTTAAGTCCGGGAAGCCGAGCCTTTTATAAAAAATTAAATGCTAGGACATTTTCTACAATTTCCTCAAGGGGGTATGAACATGTGTTACAATTTTTTTTTGAACAGATTCCCAGAAAAGACTTCTGAACTCTGATCATGAATAAATGTACTTGTTCTATGTTCTGGCGGCTCACCGAAAATCCACTAAGTGCAAAATTAGTGGATAACATTTGGCTCCAACTGCGGGACGTGTGCTCGATCTAGTCTCTTAGGTAAGGAGAGCATACGAGAACACCATAATCTCTGGTTTCTATATACTGTAAAAACATCTCATCTTGACAAGAAAACCATAGTAGCACAAGTTTTATGAAAAAGAGCCAATGATCCAAAAGTTTCTTTGTTCAAAGGAATGTCAAAACTTTAACTAAAAAATTATTTATTCCCAAGTAAAGAAATAAAATGCTAAAAGAAAATGTTCTCTTTGAGGAGCCTATTTTCCTACTCTAAGCATGATATAAAAAGGTTAGGTGTAATAATAAATCCAATGTAGCTACCTAAGCATTTTATTAATGTAAAAATGTTTTTTTCTTGTCTTTGGTTACCAGCCAAAAAATAAGAATATTTTATTCAAAAAATGCAAACCTGCGTGATGATCCAGAATGGGTGGGCTGGATGGGGAATCATAATCATGCATAATGTTGTCGAACTTCTTCCCAAACTGGTAGGTGCTCTTGCAGGATTCTTCTATCCAAGATTGGATAGGATTGATGTAAAAATCTGGTATGATGAGGCAGATCATCATACTCATAAAAATGGCCCATCCGCTGATAACTCAGTGTGTAAGCCCCAAAATTCCAAATCATAAGGAACATCTATGTGTGAAGAAGATGGCCGAGGAAAAACTTCAGCTAGTTGCACCCCATTTGATTCTTCACTGCACTGCTTCTCCAAGTCCTCGTTGCAGATACTCAAATACAACTTTGACTGATCATAGGAAAACTTAGACTGCTCTTCTTTACAACTTTCATTAGTTTCAGAATAAAACTCCCCTTGCTGGATACATCATAGATGGGATTCTCAAAAATATTTTCAAAAGTATCATAGGTTGGATTTTCAAATAAAGTCCAATAGTCATCATTGCCATCTATGTCAGATATGAGAGATGCCTCATCACTGGTATAAAGTCCTTGGCTACACTCCTCATTCTGCTTAAAACAATCTTCTTCAAAAAGATGGTTTTCAAAGATATCATAGGGGACCCAACTTTCCAAATATTTGTCATTAGGTGGAGAGCATGGAGGATTCTCATCGCACAAAACTTCTAAAATTGGATTTTCAATTAAAGTCTCGTAGTCATCATCCATGTCAGGTGTAAGGGACTCTTCATCACTTGTATCATGCTCTTGACTATACTCTTTCGCTTGGCTCTAGATTTTTGTGGTGACAGGATGGTACTGCCCAATTGTGTTAATGTAATCAAGCTCTTTTGAATATTGTTTTGCCTCTCTCCAGCTTTCTCTGAAAATATTATGCATGTCACCTACATGGTTTATATACTCGGGCTCGCTTGATGATGCTTTAGGACCACAGCCCTTTGGAAAACCATGCTCGTGAACATAGCATGCATAATGGCAAGAAGATTCCTCATGAATGTCTTTACATGCCCTACAAAATGGCGGGTAAGGTTCAACCATGTTAGCAGCCTCTAATTGATGAGGAGGCCTCTGTTTATGGTTGTGTGCTTTTCTTTGCCAATTAGTTTTTGGAAGGAATGTTCTTGGGACAGGCTGTGACTGCGCTATTTCCATACTGATAACCTTGTCCTGCATTTCTTTCATTTGGGCTAGATGCTTGTCTTCCATTCTTTCAAATCTTTCCTTCATTTCCCTCATTTGTTTTTTATAGGAATCCTCTTCTTTATGCTCATTTGACTTTAAAGGAGTCGAGGACCTTGAATAACCAAGAAGGTTGGATTCACCTGAAGACTGCATATTTCTGTCTATTTTGACTGCCATTTCTTGTGCGTTTAGAAGAGTAGTGGGTTCTTTATCCCTGATCTGATATTGCATCTTCCCACTAAGTGCTTCAATGTAATAAAGAAGGATAGATGGTGCAGGTGGTTTGTAAGTGGAAGGAATGACATTTGATAGTTATGTGAATCTCTGGTTAAACTCATCCATAGTCTCGTTTTCCTTCTTCTTTATGTTTTCCAATGAGGCCAGTTGATTCCTAGGTTCCTTCTTTTCACCAAACTTGTTAGTGAAGGCAGTTTTGAAAGTTGTGAGCGTAGCAAAGGAGTTGTCTGGTAAATTGATGTACCAATCACCAGCCCTTCCATCCAAGGAAAGAGCAAAGAGTTTCATATAAAAATCATCATCATGTTGATGTGAATGATCACTAATAAAGGAATTGACACATTTAGATAAGCTTCTGAGATGCATGGTGGAAGTGATGGCATCAGTGTCAGTGAACATAGGGAGCTTCTCTACAGCTTTGTCTGGAAGACGATGGGGTTGACCTACTATTTGAAAGAAGTCGAGTTGAGTAAAGTACTCACCCATTATGTCAAAAAAACAATTTTGAATATTATTTTCTTCAAACAAGTTACAGATGTCTGAAACAGACTCATATCTAAGATTCTCAAGGATCCTACGAGAAGCTAGCTTATTCAATCTACTCCGATAAACTTGTTCAGGCTCAGGGATGAAATTGAGTAAGCCTTCAGAGTTTCTTCTAGTTGAATACCTTGGTAAGTTATTTGACAGTGGAGTTGCCAGATGGATTGAAGTCTAATTTAAGAGAGTTGATTTGACTAAAATCTATCAAAAAAGGTAGAAAACTAAGAAAAAACTAAGGTTAAAGTCGTCCAAGAACAAAAAGATTTGTCCCCAGCAAGCGCCAGAGATGTTGTCGCCGAATGCACACCGTCAGCATGGCACGCGAGTGCTGAATCCCAAAATGCGAGTGTGCCGACCCGGTGACAACTCTCGAGAGAGAGGCCAATGTCACCACACCCCTCTCTCCTCGCTTCAGGTTGGCTCTTCTCCAACTCTAGGGGGGTTTCCCTAAGTTAGGATCGCTAAGGTAGGTGCAGCGAAGGGCAAGGTGATCTGAAGAGGTTGCCTTAGAGAAACGTTTGTAACAAAAAGGAAAAAAGATTCGGATTGATGGGAAGGAAGGGAGGATCAGTCCTCGAGGGAAGACCAATGTCGGTACCAGAAGGGAGAATGGAGTCTGTTGCCGCCTAATACACACTTTAGGGCACAGGCAAGTCAACAACCTGCTATGTGTGTCCTTGGGGGCAAGTGAGAGCTGGGGACCACTGTCACCACAGTCCACAACTCCTCCGTTTAGGCCAGATCCTAACGGAGCCAAGGGGGGTAGTCCCTACGGAAGACTATATTCCTAAGTTTATTAACAGTTGAGTTAAAAGGATCTTTATTATTAGGTGAAAGGCTTAGGTTTTACTATTTACTAAGGATGACCATCAGCCAATACAAATGCAATATTTCTCAAATGACAATCAAGCCTTTATTCAGATACAACCAGTGCCTAAAGAATGGAGTAAGAGAATGCATCCTTTAATGAGATGCAATCTAGGTTAATTATCTCACTGGTTAAATGTTATCTAACAATGAGATGAATAAACAAATAGATGATACAGTTATAAACAGTAATGAATCAAGATATCTAAGCAATGTACAGATGATCTAAACTTATCAGTATAAACAAATGAACAAGTAGTTACAGTTTAGACAAATATAAACCAGATTTACAAGTTATAGACAAGAGATGGCAGAAGGAAAATGCCTTAAATGAAATTTATTAAACCAACAGTAAATGAAAATGGAAAGACTTTAAGTTGAATTACTTGAAGTAGTTAAACAAATGTTATTGAGTTATTAAGCATTCGCCACATAAACAATTGCAGAACTGAAAGTAAATGAAACTGAAAGTAAATGAGACTGAAAGTAAAGAGCTGGAGTGCAATGCTGGAGTGTAGAGCCTGTTTTGCAATGCTTCTTGTTCTTTTTAGTAAATTTTATTACAGTTTTTCTTCTTGTATTAGGTTTTCAAACAGTGGTGTGTCTACCCCTACCACATATCCCCTTAATCCAACAGTGGAGTGTTGCTGCGCTCAAAACAATGGGAACAAGCCCACTTGTAGCTCACAGATCAAACCCCTAGTGCCAGGCGCCCAACAAGGGAGGACGCAAACGCCGTGAGACCCCCCTCGGTCTCTCACCCCCTGTGGCTTCCAAAGGTCACTAGTTTTCAGTTGGATTAAAGCAATAATGTGATGGATTCCTATTACTAAAACTCCTCTACCCCCTGTTGTATCTCGTGAGTACCCCGAAGGGTGATAACCGAGTAGAGGAACAGGGGCTAAATTCGTTGTTGGTTAATTTTAGGGGTAAATTTTAAATCTTTTAGAGGTTAAGCATGCAAGTAAATTTTAAAACTATCAACGGGGCTCAACCAAGCGGTATCCCTTATGGGAGGTGCTGGTACTTGAACCCTGTACTGGTAAAGCAAATGTTTTTGGTACAGAAATAAGTAAACAAACGAGGCAGTGTTATCTAATTAAATCTAAGCCCCTGCCTTTCTGCTTTTCATACTCTGATCCGAGTTCCCTAAAGGGAGATAACGGATAGGGACAAAGGATACACCGAAAGGCAAGTTGTAAAATTACTTCTTTGCAACAGAAAGTAAATCTAACTAAGTGCTTGGAAATAAAAAGAACAGAAACGAAAGAACTACTCTAAACAATTAACCTAACCACACATCAATCCCCCTAATAGAGATGGTGGGTAAACAAAAAGTAAAAGACTAGATCTACTTGCAGAAAAGTAAATCTAACAACTAGTGTTCTAACCTATCACTACTCTAACTTCATATACAAGATTTACAAATGATTTTAAAGAGCTTTGAAGAATACCCCAAGAGTACTACTCTTTGGGGTTTACAAATGATAGAAAAGAGAGGAAAAAATGGGGTTTTGGACCTCTTTTTGCACCCAAAACTTTTAGGGCCTTTTTTCTGATGAAATTTTGGCAGCACCTCCTCCTTCCATGTGTAAAAACCTGCAAAAAACAGTGACCTACTTCGCTGGAAATTTACAGCAGAAAACACTACAGAAAGTATGTTAGAAGTTAGCCCAAAAAACTCAGAAAAAACAGTGCAAAAATCTGAACTTGAAACTATGTAAAACTTGAACTTCTGGTGGCCTAAGAATGGGTTTTTAGGCCCTGAAATGACAAGTAAATTGCAGATTTATAATACCAAATTAATCTACTATGAATGAAATCCCTAAAACAAGGGTTTTATTCACTATACAATGAATAAAACCTAGTTTTAAAACAGTGACAAAAATATGAGCGAAAATGCAAAATACAAAATGAAACTTTGAATAAATGAATGGATCTTGAAGATAAAATGCAAGATAGGTGATTAGCCTGGGAGGCCCTCTTCCAAACCCTTGGATCTACAAAATAACTGTGAGAAATCTACAAAATACAGCAAGAGGTGAGCAAAATAAAAAGATTTACAAAGACCTTTGTAGATCTAACTAAAACTACTCACAAATAGATGTAAATAACCATTCACAACTAAATCCCCTTTGCAAGGGGCATCTATGCATGTATAATGAAAAATAAACTCACAAATGAAAATGTTATACCTCAGATTTAAAAATGGAAAGCTAACACCATGAGACAAGAGTTCCTCCAAAGATTTCACTTGATTATGGTCCAACTAGGGCAAAGCTTGATACAAAGAGCCTCCTAGGGCTTGAGAGAGAATGATAGAGAAGAGAGTATTTTGGCAGCATAACCATGGTCCAAATAATGATGATAAAATGAGAGGAGGGGCCTCTTTTCTATAGTTGAAAAGATCCCAAACCCACTCCCAAATCAAGGGTCCAAAACATAGATCTAAACTCTAGCTCTCCTCCACCCTTAGATCTAGGTTTGTTGACTTTGCAAACCATCCACCAATCATAAGCAAGGGTGCCTCTTCAAATCAATGGTCAAAAAGATAGATCCATGTCACAATGAAGCTTAACCCTTAGATTTAGGGTTTCCATGACTCAAGTGGGGCCCCCTTTTGACTCAAATTTTAATTTTTTATTATTTTAATTTTTAAAATTTTAATTTTATTTTATTTATTTATTTATTTTTATCTGGGGCTTCCTTTGACTCAAATTTTGATTTTGATTATTTTTATTTTTTAATCTTTTTTGCGGGGGGGGCCTCCTTTGACTCAAATTTTGATTTTTTATTCTTATCTTTTATTTTTTATTTTTAATTTTTTAATCTTTTATTTAAATCTTTTACTTTAAATCTTTTATTTTTTATCTTTTATTAAGACAAGAGAGGCATCCCACTTGGGAAATCTTCAAAAATTTATTTTGACCATGTGGAGGTTTATTTAAATAAAAATTAACTATGCTTAACCACCTCTTAAACTTAATTACCATGGCCTTATTTGATTTTTTCCTTCAAAATCAAATAATTTTAATTTTTCACCCTTGGAAATTAAATTAATTTCCTAGGAAAAAATACCTTGTCTTAACCAAAATTGGTCTAACTTCCCAACCCCGTCTCAGAATGACATGAGACTTGAACCAATGGCTTAGGGGTGTCATAGCATTTTCATTTGCATTCATAGCCCCTATTACAAAATGCCAAGGTTCAAGAGATTACAATATTACATCAAAACTTAATTAATTAACCACCAAATGGTAAAGTTTATTAATTAGGAAAAAAAACAAAATAAAAATTGAAATCCTAACGAAATTCCGCAAGCCTACAAGATAGGTCATGGACAACAACTTGAAACCTTAGCCACCTCATGGGCTTGATTATCAGAACGTCAATTCACGACTTTGGAGGATTTGTGAGTGAAAAACCCAACCAATTAAAATTGTTAATTAACAAAATTAACTGGAAGGGGAAAAAAACACTCGATGAAAGAGGACTTCCCTGATAATAAAGTCCATGGTGACATCCTTAGAGGGATGACCCATGCTGACATATAAAGTTACATTAATTGTCCCACGCAGGGGAGTGGATATTTTGTGTACAAAAGGGGCATAATTGCCCTGCTGAGTGAAAAATCCCTAAATTTTTCCATGGTACAAACTACACATAATGTACATCTTCAATGTACATGAGGTTGCCACCTAGTCGAAATAGGTGGGCAACAGAGTAAAAAGGGTACTCAGGGAATCTTTGTGTTTAACAGCAGTAAGATTGAACTGGTACGTTTCACAATCAAAGGCAAGGAGAATGCAATTATAACTGACTATTGTCCATTACTCCTAAGAACTTGAAAAGCATAACGCCGACAAACAAATTGACAACCGCAAATGTTTCCATTACTCCTAAGACCTTGAAAAGCATAACGCCGACAAACAAATTGACAACCGCAAATGTTTGCCCAATGGGATAGATTATAACCTTCTATGCTAAGTTTAGTTTACGGCTTGTGAAAAACAAAGAACAATGACAGAGATGCCTAATATATCCCAGAACCCAACATGATTTTTCTTTATTCAACTCTGGGGAAAAATCCTCCCAGATCATTTTCCATCCATTACAATGAAAGAGCCATGCTCTTTATAGGCCAAAAAGGCTCTCCTAAAAAGAAAATAATAAATGAGAAAAAGATCTATAAAGTGAATCATAGATCCACTTTTATCTCTATGGAATCACTGACCAAACTTTATCAAAGTAACTCCTACTAAAGTGTAACTATCACTTTATTTAAAGAAAGCCCACTCGAACTAACCCATATATCAAAACAGAAACAATTTATTTAAAAAGGACCCACACTTTGACTAGCCGCTAAAATCATAAACGTCAATACTGAGAGCCGACTGTCGACTTTCGAGCACACGGCTCATAACCACGAACTCTTGTCTTGTAAAATCATAGGAAATCATATCTGAACTCCATGAATCGGCTCTCTCAGGATTTCAGGCTCCACGTATTGCAAACCGGTTGTGTCTTTGAATGATTGGGTCACCAGATGCTGCTGACAACTCCTTGAAACTGCTCAACTGTCAAAAGAAATATTATAATTGCATAACTCATGGCCCAACTGAAGAGGATGACGAGGAAAGGCTCACGATTTATCGGAAGACTGCAGTTGATGCACGCGGACTCCAATATCCACCTGATTCCCAACGTTTATGCAAATCAATTAGACTCTCGCTCCAACTGAAAACAACACCCTGTGAAGAATTCCATGCAAGATGAGGAGTCGGTTGTCAGTCCCTCGATTTCCATGTTTCGGCTTTCAAAGACTCCATCAGTGAAATTTCTCCTGACAAAACACCTGTCGACTGTCAAGATGGGGAATATTTCGAAGAACAGGATCAAGGCGTCTGAGAAGCAATGAAAGAGAGGTGGGTGAGCCAGCCTGTATCATTGTTTCTGTGAAGATGCTTATTGCTGACTTGATCTATTTCAAAAACCACCAAGGTGCTCAAAACCACCAAACTCTAAAAAGCACCAAGCCTCAATATCAATTTCTCAACGCTTTTGGTCTTATCCAGCATTGATCCCAGCTTTTCCTGAAAAAGTATACCATCTAGCTGCTCACGAAATTCAACTAATCGTTTCCTTGTATCCAACTGATAAAAGAACTTTGCATCCTCATATCGTGCTCTGAGGACAACTTCATTTCCTTTGCGAACTGTTATTTTGTGAACCTGTCCATTTGCTATTGAAATGAATGCACCTAAAAGCTTCCCACTGGATGCAGCCTCGACTGGAAAATACCTTTGATGCTTGCGCATAACCATAATCAAAACATCTGAAGGAATTTCTAAGAATGATTTTTCAAAACTCCCAAGTATTGGCAGTGGGGCCTCCACCAAATTGGCAACCTCTTCAAGCAAGGAAGCTTCAATCTTTACTTTTCCACCAATAGCATGTGCCAAAGCATTAGATGACTCTAAAATGATTCTCTTGCGCTCCTCCACACTGAGAGTGATGATTGATAGAACTCATATAATCTTCAGCACATGCCACCTTTATAATAGGTGATGAAGACATTTGAAGAGCATGTACAACTGTCCACTCAAGATACTTGCATATGTGAATGGCACCACTGCATCACCATATAAAGCTAGAATCCATCTTATGGGTCTGCTAAATGAGGTCTTAGTATTCCAGTGCATCGACTTTGGGAAAGATAGCCCTGCCAAAATACGTGGCAAGTCTTCAACTAGAACCTGTATAACATGTCTTGCTGACTCCTTTATCCGAGCATAAACATATTTTGTCTTTCCTTCCTGCATGTTTCAATCTTGTTGCAGAAGATAAGGGTCTTATTAAACAGGATTTTGATCTAGAAGTCGCAGCAGGGTTGTCTTTTTGGTTGAGAATGTCATCTCTTTTCTTCTTTACTTGTGCCTCTTCAAGAACAACTTCTGATATTGCAGCCTGTTCTTTTTCGGGAGAATTAAGATATGCTAAAGCCACGATAAAAAGTATATTGAAAAATACACAGAACCTAATCAATGCTCTTGTAAATAGTGGTTTAGGCACTTAAAAATGCAGATGCATTTGGAGGGGTAACATTTGGCTCCATGGGGGACGCGTGCTCTCGGAGAGAGCATGCGAGAACCTTGGCATTCTCTGGGTACTGTAGACCAACTTAAAAAAATTAGTGGGATGGCTCAATTCACATCCACACTCTTATTACAAACTTTGAAAAAATGTATGAGCAAAACAGAACTGATAATGTAAATGCTCATGCAGGAGCTGTATTCATCCTACCTACCTACTCTATCATGAATCTAGCACACGTTAGGTGTATGCATACAACCAATGGAGCCATTCCAACATCTTTTCCATGCCAAATATCATTTTTCTGTGCTGTGTTAGAGACAAACACAAAGATATACTTGCCAAAAAACAACTATGCCTTGCAATCTGCTCATAAATAAAGCTGAATTGAAACAACAGACTGTTAGGCAACAAGAGATTATACTAGGCAGAATCAAACCGTGTACAAGAAGCCTCTATCCACTGGTTGATAGGGCTCACATACAACCTTTCATTGTCAAACTGCTCAAGCTTATTTGTAGAAAAAATAATATTACCTTCAATGTGATGAACTTGAGGCAGCTCCAACTTTTCATCAGGAAGCTGTTCATAAACTTGGGGCAGCGTCACATCTTCAATGTTTTCTATTATAGCCATATCCAGGATCTCTTCAGCAATATCTTCAATCGAAGGCCTTTGTCGATTGGATCTTCAATGGTCTGTTCTTTAAGCTCAGGATGGACTCTAGGGATGAAGGATGGAATCCCACGGTCGTAGCACTGATTAGGAAATCCATGGATTTCTGAGAAATCCAGCGGGCTGTAAGCTTCGCGCCAAATATCCCACGGCTTTTCTGTATCATCATCCATAAATCAAATAATGAGGTGCTAAATTTGAAAAATGTATTTAGTCATACCTCATAACAAATTGTGGAGTCGCCAAGGTGAGCTTTGAAAGCCTTCCAATGAGTGTGCTCGCCTCTACACCCAATAGGATATTCAAATCTGCAAAAGGACAAGGGCTCTGTTCCTTCGTGGAGTCACCATGTGAGAAGAAAAATCTGGAATGTAATCTCCCACAAATGTCAATGAAGCATAGTCTTCAAATTTTTGGAATTGGACTTCGTCCCCGGCAACGGGGCCAAAGATGTTGTCCACTGAATGCACACCGTCAGCAGAAATATTTTGGACTGCTGTTTCCCAAGCGGGAAAGGTGTGGCCTTGGGGGCAAGCAAAGAGCCAGGTGCTGTCACCTGATCCCATCTCCTCCGTTTAGGCTAACTCCTAACGAAGCCAAGGGGGGTGGTCCCTATTAGAAGAAAATCTATGGTTTTTAGTCTACGAAAGAAAAGACTAAATCTAGGAGTTAATATGAAATGGATGAAATAACACAACAGACTACTGCAAGAAAGAGATCACATCAACAGCATATGACAATGTAAGCGCCATTCACGACATTTTGCAATAATTAATTTAAGCATTGAAAGTAAAACAGACTAGTGCCGAAAAATATAGAGTGCTTGTAAAAGTGGAGTGCTGTTGTGTCGTGTAAGTATTGCAATGGTCTCATTGGTCAGTTTTAAAATTATTAATGAGTAATTAAGGGCGTGGGTTAATTGTGGGTTTGGCCCAACAAGTCAAGCCCCTTCGAACTGAGTGCTAAAGCGGTAATACCAAGTGTCCAACGGGGCGAGGATGAACCTGCTTGGAGTAGCCCTTTGACTCTGTAGTAGTTATCCTTTGCAACCTCCTGAGTTCTCGAGAAAATTACTTGTGTGCATTTTCCTATTAAATCTAGTAACTCGTATCCCTTTCTGATACAGTCAACTGATCAGACAAGCTGCAGCGGTGTAGAGCATACGGGGAAGGAGTCTTGGTTTATTTTATTAGAGACGTAACAATGAGTTGTTTAGATGACGACCGAAGAGTCTCTTTCACCTTTCGGGTACTCGGGAAAGCAACGGTCAGATTGATTTAAAAAATTAAGAACAAATAAATAAAAGAAATATTTTCTAATTAATCCTACCATGAATCTCTTTCACCCTTTCGGGGTACTCGGGAGAGCGTGGGGTAAGTATTTTTTTTACTTCCATGATCGGAAATAAAGATAAAACTAACTAAAACTGGAAAATCATAAAAAAAAGACATCGACACAAATCCCCCCAGGGGTGATGGGGAGTGGGCTCTAAAGAGCCTACTCAAAGTCTTTTATTATGGTATTTACAAGGCTCATGAGAGGTGGATGCCTTTGGTCCTTACAGATCTGGATCCAAAGGCTTACATATTTTGAGAAATGAAGAGGAAGAAAGAAGTTGCTCCGAGAGGCCTTGGATGGCCTAGATCTTTAATTTTCTGGCAGCACTTCCCCTTTCAGATTAGGATCTAGCAATGTACTTAAATAAATCAGCCCTTGAATAATCTTAAAAAAAACAAACTAATTCACTTAAGCATTTATAAAGTAACCAGAACCAAAGAGGAAAATTTGCTTGAATAAAGAAGGATCTCAAGCCCCAGCTTAAATGTAGTGAAGAATAAAGAGTTCCTGCAGTACAAGAAACATTAGCTTTTAAACAGGAAGCAGTGAAGAGAAAGAGGAAGCAACCAAGCTCTGGGTTCTCCTTCACTTGTGATGATTTGCAAAGCTATAAAACCTCAAACAAACAGGGATCAAATCCAGTGTGATAACATAAATAAGATGCAAAGAACACTAGTATTACCGACTACAAGATGTTACTTTCCAATCTTAGCTAGTTAAACACAAATAAGCAACTTGAAAACCTCAAATCCCTATTCTATGGACTAGATATAGCCTTCTTAAGCTGAAAATGATACCACAATTTGCATATGAAGAAATAAAACTAAGCTAATATCACCTCATGAAGCACAAGTATTCACCATGAAACAGATCTTGCACCGGATGGACCTCCAAAGTCTTCACTTTTATTCGTTAAACAATTACAGAGCATTACAAGAGCAGAGGTTCCTTCCTTCTGTCTCTAGAATGAGGAAGAAGGCCTCGTATTTATACAAAAACCAAGCCTCAGGGGGGAATTTATGAACCAAGGATCGAGTTAATTGAGTTGAAGTGAAATTGAGCTGAGCTACAACTGGAGTTGAAGTGAAGAGGAACCGACCTTCTCCACCCAACAAGCGCCAACACATCACCAAACTCACCAACCAAAGGAGTCATCCCTTCCAAATTCCACACGTACGGATTTCCTTCCTCCCATGCGAGTGTACGGAATTGAAGTGACGTTAATGATTTGAAGGCAACGAAAGGTTATGAAATGACCCAAATATTAGGCCACGACAAAGTGTGGAAATGATAAAAATCTTTTAATAAACGGGGGAGGGGTCTACCCTCACCCCCACTCACCAATTCACACTCGGCGTGAATATTTATCCTCATGTGATCCTCTCCTCAATTCGTAACCATCACGATATGCTATCAACGTGAGCTCTATTACCATGGTTTTTAAATTAATATTTTTTAAGTGGAGAGGGGTCCACCCCACTCCCACTTACACCATCACACTAGCGTGAGTCATCTCCTCAAGTCACCCTTTACCTTCACGTCATCCTCTTTTTATATTAATTCAAACTTCAATTTTAAACCAAATTTCTAACTCATATCGTGTGGAAGAAGGTCGCTAACCATTTGGACCACATGCCAAGTCACTTTATCATCATTAAAATATTAATTTTTGACTTTTTTAATATTTGGACTTTAGTGCATTTTATCCAAATTTAGCATTAAAATGCCACTCTGATGCTCTGTTAGCCAAATGATGCTTTTTGGGATGCTTCAGCTGGCCGAAACATAGTGAAAGTGGTCCCTCTAGATCATATTTTTTTCACATTTTGAAATTTTCTATTTAAACCATTAAAAAATCGCTTAAAAACGGAAAAAAGATAGTTTTTATCGGAATCAAATGAAACTTTAGGGGGACCTAGTACATGTTCATATGACTCAATTTGAATGCCTAACATGTTGAAAAACACTAACACGAAGGCTCTAATAACCTCCTAAGGCCGAAACATCAAGACAACTACCCCAGCTTTGGAGGTGCGAGTGAAAAACTTAGAAATTATTAGTCGTTAAGCAAGGGAAAAAACACTCCGGGTTAGTCCGGGAAGCCAAGCCTTTTATAAAAAATTAAATGCTAGGACTTTTTCTACAATTTCCCCAAGGGAGTATGAACATGTGTTACAATTTTTTTTTGAACCGACTCCCAGAAAAAGGCGATCATGAACAAGTGTACTTGTTCTATATTCTGGCGGCTCGGCGAAAATCCACTAAGTGCAAAATTAGTGGATAACATAAGTCAAAGTATTCGAGTAAACAGGGATTGCTTCAATAAATGATTTAATCAACACCAGAGGACCACCTCTTGATATCTATCTATTGTGTTATCGCTCAAACTATCAGCTCGACACAACTAGGTTATGTGGACCAAGGATAGTGTTTGTAAGCTTAGGAGAGAGTTGATACAATGTCACCGAGTCTAACCTCTCAACACTTCGGGCAATTTCAATGCCAGCGGGAGACCCTAATCAATGGAAGATACTTGCAACCACCAACAAACCACAAATACCTTCCACAAGGCCTTAATAGCTATGGTAAGTCCCTTATCAGAGTAAAACAATATGAAAATAAGACAAACAATAATGGAGTTATTCAATGTATCAAAAAAATCAACAAATATCACACATTCCAAGGCAATTTCACACCTCCTTAGACAATATCACACTTCCCTAGTCAAGCCCTCAAAAAGGTGTGCTCTCAAGGGAAAGAGGATAATGGCACTAAGGCGCACTTTGAGGGTGAACTAGAAATACCAAACAACGAGCAATTACCCAATTTCAATGATTTTGCGTATCCCAATGCATTTGCTCAAAAGGGGATGCCTTCTAGGGTTTATGGATAAAACCCTAGAGAGAATGTTTAGGGTGGACAAGAGATACCGAATCACATATATTTTAGGATTTTATAATTTATTTATTTTTGAATTTATTTAGACTTTTGGGGATTTTCTAGTAGTATTTTCTTTTTGTATTTTTTGCATAAAATAAAACACGTAAAAATTTGATAAAAAGATGTGGAGAGTTTTGTTAGGATAGGGAAATTAGATTCTTGTCTCAAACCATGGGTCTATGAGAGATTGAGGCTAACGTCCCTCTTAAGATGGCATTTCAATACTTGCAACTAGGGCTAAGCTAGCAACCGCAAGTGTTAGGTAGAAAAACCCTAATTAGGGCAACTAGAGAAGTCCATGACCCAATAAAACAACATAAAGCTCCTTGGTAGGATGTTCTCATCAAGCAAGTTGATAAAATGCTAGCAAACAAACCCTAACTCAGTCCAAAACACTTCTAAGAGCAATGTTAAACTAGGGTTAGTAGATAAACTTGCCAATATTAATGAAGAATGAGCAAGGAAATGCACCTTAGGTCACCTTTGAGCATGAGTTGTTACAACTAGTCTTAGCATCAACTTGTCATGTGCAGAAATCAAACCCTAGAAATCCTTCCATTCATCCTTCAAGTAAGAAAAGACATCCAAGAGAGAGGTGCGCACTAGCTCAATAGCTCCAATAAACGAAGAGAAAAATAAAAGGTCTCATATTTGAACCCTTGTCCATGTTTTACAAATGAGGTGAGGTCGTCTTATTTATATGAGACAACCCTCCACCTTTTACAAATTCAAGCCTACAAAGATAATGGCAAATTATAAAATTTTAGGTTTGTACATCTACATGTTGGGAACTAAACCACAAAATGACATAAAATAACAATAAAATCGTGCAATTAGGCTCCACCAAGTGCAAGGTGAGCCAAAAGGAGGATGTCATGCCCCAACTAACCCCAACAAATGCTTTTACCCCAACGCCTTCTTTTGAACGATGCAAGCTTTTGTTTAAGGGATGACGTCATGGGTTTGGAAACCAAATGGAGGGGTTTTGCATCACAATAATAGGTCCAAGTGGGCGGCAAAATGAGGTGTGCAAAGACAAGTATGACAATCCCTGACACATACAATTACCTCTACAAAGCAAAATATGAGTGTGGCCATGCATCCCAATGATTTGTCTCAAGGGCACTAGGTAGTCAGCAAAGCCACAAGGCCAACACCTTCTTGAGTTGGAAACCAAGGGGACTTGCCGTGACTTGATTAGGGGTATTTAGTCCCAAAATCAATAATCTGCATATTATAGCCCCAAAACTTGGCCTTTACGTAGAAAAAAAAGCCCCTCACTTTGGTATATCTACAAGGAACGCTTCAGACACTTACGTAACAACTGGCTCTAACTATGGGACACGTGCTCTTCTCAGAAGTGTATGAGAACTCCCTAGAATCTTTTGGATACCTGTAGATCTACACTCACATCTAACAACAAACTCATTAAATGCATAAGAGGTAGACTGTCGGACACTTCTGTCTTGCTATGTTCAAAATGAAATGCTATAAAAATCAAAATGAAATAAGGATAGGTGAAATGCGTAGGTAATAGTAAATGTTGAAATCAAATAAAACTACGCCTACCTGCCCTAATTATGATAACATAGATGGGTCAAGTGAAAGCATACCACCAAAGCAATAGCATGAGCATATTATTCATACCAAGATTTCTTACTTTGTCTTTTGAAATAGTCCAAGATAAAACCACATCAATGACGAGCTGAATAGATGGTACTACCTTTGCTGGAATGGGGCTGGAATGATGGACAAGATCAGGAACCTGGAAGCCTTCAACCTCTTGCCACGAGGAAGGATATTTTTCACAAGCTTTTTCTATCAATGCTTGAATCGGGGTCATGTAGAAACTGCCTTGATTATATACCTGATTTCCAGAATATGTTTATTGTCCCAAATGATCCTCAAAACTATCAAGGAACCCTGCATGATTAGGTTGAAACAATTTTTCCATGTTGTTCAAAAACCTGTGCATTTGCTCGCCGTCATAAAAATATGTCGATCTTAAGGTTACTAGAAATTGAAGGTATGAAAACTACTTGGACTATTCCTGATTCTAGAATGGCCTTGCAAGGGTAAGGAACGAAGCAGATGCTGCTAGGGAATTAGCTAGTTGATTTCGAGGTCTTGGAATCAATTGTAAAGATAAGGCACTGAAATTTGTTGTGGCCAATCACGTTGCATCTCTTTACCATTTTAACCTTTGATTTTCACATGCAAATTTTCCTTTGACTTGCATCACAATTGTGTTCGCCAACAATATCTAAAACCTGAATCCCATAATCTTTAGCTAACTCAAGGCCAAGCAAGAGAGATTATATTCAGCCACATTGTTAGTACCTTCAAATTCTAAGTGGAAAGAAAAACAATGACTATCAACACAAGGAGAAGTTAATACAATACCTGCACTCATACTTGACTAAGACTTGGCCCCATCAAAGTTCATCCTATAAAATTGATAAGCAACATTGGTGGTGAAGGTTGTATGACTTGATATTTCCTTGAGAGAAAACAATTTCGTTCCCTGGATCTTCTCGTTGACTAACACTTGGGCCCATTGAAGTTCATCCTATAAAATTGATTAGCAACATCGATGGTGAAGGATGTATATGACTTGATATTGCCTCGAGAGAACAATTCTGTTCCCTAGATCTTATGGTTGTTGAAAACTTGCATCAATTTATGAGAAGCATAGCTAAGATTGTTGGTTGATATCCACCCTAAGAGAGGGTAAACCTGGTTGATCAAGATCTGCAATAGAATTCTTCATATGCAACCTTATATCATCCTTAATGGAGATTGAGCGTGGCCGAACCAAACCATGAAGGATATCAAAACTAGGTTTCTCAAGGTCTTCAAAATTTAGAATTCCCTTACTAGAGGAATCATGTATGGCCTCTTCAACCAATTTCTAACAATCCATACCCACCTCATCATCATCATAAGATAAATGTGCATCATTATATCCATGAAAGCCTTCTTGTTTAACTGAAATATCCCCAAACCTCTCATCTTCAGAAGATCTATCTCTATGGGTGAAAGAGAAAGGAAGGTTCACCAAACCATCATCACCAAAAGGACAAAGAGAAGCATCCACAATATCTTCATCAACCATGTCTTCATTATCTTGCATAACTGGAAGCATTTTTTCAACAAAGACTTCGTCATATTGTTTGAAACTTGTATGAAAATCTGGCTCGCCCTGATATAGACTGATCTCTTCTTCTCTTCTGAATGGCATGAAAGGTTCGTAGATTTCATCTAAATTTTTTGATGACATTGCCAAGCCTCGAAGAATCGTAGATCGGAGAACCAAAGAATTTCCAATAATCATTGTCTTCAAGAATCTTGCCATGTTCTTCCAAGAAGCCCAAGATATCATAAGAATTTTTGAAATGAGGGTAAGGAGAACTCACCATTTTCTTGCGTTCTTCAATTTCTTCAATCAAGCCTTCTTCGTCTTCATTTTTTTTGAGCCTCATCATCTTCATCTTCATTTTTTCGAGCCTCATCATCTTCGCCTTTAGGAGTACATTCTTCTTTAGACACAAGGCCTAAATCGTTGTCGACAAGATCTTGATCAATGGTTTCTTCAAGCAAGCCTTCCAAGGCTTGATCTTCATCATGAATTTCTTCGACAAGGTTTGCTTCATCTCTTCTAGGTTTGGGACGATTTGATTATATTTGCTATGTTCTTCTTCAATATCTTCCTCGGGGGCTTGGTCTTCTTCTTGGCTTTCTTCCTTGAACAAGCCCTTCACCTCTTTGACGTATGGCATCCATCTCTTGTGTTTTTCTGGGAACCAATAACTGCAAAATACCTCATTCAATTTTGCAAGAGAGGATACCTTTGTCCAGTTCTTTAAATCAAGCAAGGGTCGTGCCTCCCAAATGCAACACAAATGACTTCATGTAAGCGCCTTCATCCTTGATACCACAATCTGAAGCATTTACCAGAAACTCTTGGACATGGTCGGTAGGATAATCACCTTGATCACATAATTCGTCCATGAACATCTTTGGTAACTCATTTGAAGTGCTTGAAAAATCAAGAGGAGAAAAATGGTATTCAAGGATTTCTTGGACATGCTTCTTAGGAAAAGAAATCATGGTCTCCATAATTTCTTTGTCAAGGTTAGGGTCCCATTCTTTCTCAAATGCCTTATCAATTCAATTAAAACAAAATATTATCTTGGACGACCAACCGTTGACAACGACAAACAAAATGTAATACAATTCCACTTCAATGGGCACACACAAATGAAGATTGTTATATATGTTATATTGGGACCAATTGCAAAGAGAAGATATCTACTTATGAGGAAGGTCATCATACCAATCTCCCACATTCTTATTATTTTTCAAATCAAGAGATATCACGAACCTCTTCATTTTGAGATCCTTGTCCACAACATTGCATGCCACCAGAAATTCTTTGAACATCATAATATGTTGTGCAATATTGCGATGAACTTGACATAACCACATTTATCTGACTGATTTGGATACCCCCGAATATTTGAGAAATCCAGTGGAGCATTCTGATTGTGCATCCATGTTTCATCAAAGGACACCATGTCATCTTTTGATTAGTAGTTGAGGTTTGCTGTTTTGAATTGTACTTTTTTTATTTGTTTTCTTCAATGGAGTTGCAAAATAGGACATGCAAGGTTATCTCTTAACAATAATCCTATCAAAGTATAAAGCAAGACTTGCTCTTTGATTCGTTATTGTAGATTACCTCTTTATTTTTGTTCAGCAGAGTCGCCAAGTGAGTCCTGTCAATTTAGATCAAAACAAATCTCAACAAAGTACAAAACAAGAACATACTTTAGTCACATGAAACATGTTGCATGTATTTGGAAGATAAATGGATTCAAACCAAGAATCCCTCTTCAATGGAACATCGTCATTGTTCTTTAAGGTCCCCGACAATGACACCAAAATGTTACTACTCAAACTAGCAGCCCAACACAACTAGGTTGTGTGGACCAAGGATAGTGTCAATAAGCTCGGGAGAGAGTAGACCTAATGTCACCACAATCTAACCTCTCAACAGTTCAGGTAACTCCAAACCTAGGGGATACCCTAATCAATAAAAGATACTTGCAACCACCAACAAACCATAAATACCTTCCACCAAGCCTTAATAGTTATCGTCAGTGCCTTATCGGAGTCGAACAATATTAAACAAGACACAATAATCATACAATAATGGAGTTATTCAATGCATCACAAAAATCAACAAATGTCATACCTTCCAAGGCAATTTCACGCCTCCTTAGACAATGTCACACTTCCCTAGGAAAGCCCTCGGAAAGGTGCGCTCTCAAGGAAAAGAGGATAAATGCACTAGGGTGCACTTTTAGGGTGAACCAAAAGTACCAAACAACTAGCAATTACCCAATTTCAATGATTTCATGTATCCCAATGCACTTCCTCAAAAGAGGACGCCCCTATGTTGCCAAGAAACATGGGTACGGGTACTGGTACGGGTACGACACTTTTTGAAACAGGGTACTTCGGTACGTCGGGGGTACTATATATATATATATATTATTATATTATATAATATATATAATTATTAATAATATATATATAATGTTTTACGGGTCCGGTGTAATGTTTTACTTGGCCTTTTTGTTTATGCAAACAAATATTTGCTTATAGATCTTCTGAGATTTCAGCGTGGTGAACAGTCTAGTTTGAAATGGCTAAGAGAAAATAACACTTAACGGCCTTGTTAAATCCGTTGTGTTCTTTAACAGTGAAATACATGAAACTGCTCTGATTTGCTCAAAAATATTACATATATATGCAGAATTCCCATACAGATCTCCCTCTCCGAAAAGTACATTTTCTTCTATCCTTCTATGAGTTTGTCATTGTAATATTGAATGTCAGCTTAACTTTACTCATCGCCATTAAGTGGAAATCACATAATCAAGATACCTGTATAACTAGAAAATCACAATTTATCTATTTCTGTCCAGTGGTCCAGGCAAAATATACCCATCATTTGTATAAATCCTATAGACGTAAATATTAATATTCTTGAAATTTCAATTGGAAAGGCATGAACATTGCTTTGTTCGTGTCTTCTATTCAATTTCTCTTGTAAATTTTCTAGATTCTATAGATTGTCAATGTCGAGGAGCTTAATTTTTCCCCTTGCAGTGTTTTCAATCATTTTAAATGTCAGTGTAATGGAAGAGTCCATAGAGATGATGATCTGACCGATGGATGATGAAATTCCGTCAGACGATATTATTTTTGGAAGACACATGATTGCGCAGGTTTAGATGGTAAGCTATTATAAAAACGTAGTATTCGTTTGTAGCATTTTGTTAAGTTCATTTATTTTAGGTTCAGTATAACTACTGATTTTCATTTTAATTTTTATCAATTTCTTAAACCGTCGTACCTCAGACGTACCCAAAATCGGGGTACGCCGTACCATTTTTTGAAAACGTACCAGATTTTTTTTACCGCGTACCCGGTACGGCAACACTGTTCATGGTACGTGAGGGTACGTACCATTGCCGTACCCAAGTACTTGGTACGTGTACCCGGTACCGATACGTGTACCTGACCCCTGGGTACGGGTACCCATGCAACACAGGGATGCCCTCTATGGCTTATGGATAAAAGTTAAACCCTAGGGTAAATTTTTAGGGTGGACTTTGAAATACCAAATCACATGTATATTTGGTTTTTTGAATTTATTTAGATTTTTAAGGTTTTTCCAGTAGTAAAATATTTTTATATTTTTTGCATAAAATAAAACATGTAGAAATTTGATAAAAAGAGATGGAGAGTTTTGTTATGATAAGGCAATTAGATTCTCGTCTCAAACCCTATTTCTATGAGAGATTGAGGCTAATGTCCCTCCTTTTAAGATGGCAATTCAATACTTGCAACTAGGGCTAAGCTAGCAACCTCAAGGGTTAGGTAGAGAAACCCTAATTAGGGCAAATAGAGAAGTCCAAGGCCCAATAAAACAACAGAGAGATCCTTGGTAGGATGGTCTTCTCAAGCAAGTTGATAAAATGCTAGCAAACAAACCCTAACTTAGTCCAAAACACTTCAAGAGAAACATTAAATTAGGTCACCCTTGTGTTGAAGTTTGTAGTGAGGATAGGTGCGTCTACCTTGGCTTGTGTCTAACACGTGGAAGTATCTTGAAATTGTAACTCTCTTTGTAAAATTGACTTTTATATTACTTTATGTAAAAGGTCAATTTTACGATGGTATTAGAGGTCCCATCGTATTGAAGGTCCATGGGTACTGGGTGTCCCATGGTATTGACATAAACTGAATGTGTAAAAGAGTCTATGGAGAGTTGTTATAGGCAGTGTGAGGTACATTGAGAGTGAGTGATCATAGTTGCAAGAGATGGATTTCCTCTTGTAGTGAGTAGTCTAGATCTCAGTTTGAGATTACAACCTCTTTCAGGGAAGAGTTACTTCTTTGTTGTCTTGGATCAGGGTGGATCTAGGGTTTGTCTATCCAGTTTGTAGAAAGGATTTGGAGCATCTTCCTATGTATTTTGGTCCAGATCTGGAGGGTTTATTCAAAGGAATATTGTAGTGTTATTGTAATCAAATTTTGCAATAAGGAGAAGACAAACATTAGCTTGTTTTTCCCTAGTTGGGGTTTCCATGGTAAATCCTTGTGTCTATTTGTGTGGTTGCATTTTGTTGCTTTGCTATGCATTTATGGTTTCTTATGCCATTGTATTTTCAGTAATTAATGTTCAATAGTTAACTGAAGAAGACATTAATAGTTGCTACTAATCAAGAACTTGCAACTAGGCTAAGCTAGCAACCTCGAGGGTTAAATAGAGAAACCCTAATTAGGGCAAATAGAGAAGTCCAAGGCCTAATAAAACAATGAAGAACTCGTTGCTATGATGGTCTCCTTTGGCAAGTTGATTAAATGCTAGCAAACAAACCCTAACTCAGTCCAAAGCACTTCGAGAGCAACATCTAGGAGATAAACTTATTGACATTAATCAAGAACATAGTTACATATATCGTGTTGGCGAATATATCGCCAAGGGTCCGGAATGTAACTTAAAATTGGCAGCAACGGTGAAAATATTGGAATATCTCGTAAAGCATAAAATAAACAAAAATAACCATTTTTTTCAATATTTTTAACGTCTAAAGCAACAACATCAAATAAACACATTGCTACTTAAATATGAAAATACAACTAATATATATGATGCATAAGATGTCAAATGGTGGATCATGATGACATGTCGACTATAAATTGAAAATACTGAAATATGTTCCTGATGGAATGATAGAAAATCACATCAAATGATTAAAATAAATGTCTTTCAAGAGATGAATCATCATGACTCATGAGGCTTCTAGATACGACATAGTACAATGATAAATTGTAGGAATCATCGATCCCCTCTACCCCTTTTATAGGCAAGGGGCACCACTTTTCCTCTGGAAGCAGTAGGGGGTCCTGTAGGTGCTTTGGATGAGTTAGGCATCAAATTGGAAGCTCCAACTACTCGGGCTATGGTGGAAGGTAGTGGGGCTGACGTGGAAACCAATGTGAGTTATCTCCTCCCATAACTGTATATGATAAAAATTATTGCTTATATTGGGATTCTATTCATCAATAGCACCCTATGCCACCCTCCTCTAGGCTCTAGCCCTTTCCTCAACCTTGAATCTCGAAGTTGATCCTCCAATAACATTAGTCAACACTCCATAATTTTGATGAAACTTCCCAAGCTTGATGAGTGAAGGGTACATTTTTATTAAGGTCATGATAAAAGATTTGAACAGTCAATATCACCAACATCAATGTACATAGAGGGGTTGATGTGCTTGATTGAAATGCCAATCCCATACCCTCATACTTGATAAAATCCAGTGGAATTGTTGCAATCTTGAAACCTTGAAAACTATTAAGTCTGTTGAATTCTGAATGGGATATAAAATTCTACTTTTTGCATATGAAGTCCGATGAGGTTGGAACCACTGTCAAACATCCTGAAACAATTAATGGTAATGTTAAAAATTTAAGTAGAAGGATAGAAAATGAAAGTTAAGGAGAATGCCACTTTTACTTTAAGAATTTACTATTACCATTTATTACTTTAAGAATTTAATATCTCTAGTTTTAATAACATTGCCAAAAACTTAACCCATGCATTTATTTCCCAAAATTCCATGCAATTTTTTTTAGCAGGGCGATATTTTCCAAAATATCGCGATATATTCCCAATATCACGACACATTCAATATATCGCGATATATACAAAATGTCGTAAATGTCACGATTTTTTAGTGGTGATATATCGCCAAGGGGAATGACTCGCCTACAAAGTTATTGACAAATTATAAAATTTTAGGTTTGTACACCCACATGTTGTGGACTAAACCACATAATGACATAAAATAATAATAAAAATGCGCAATTAGGCTCCACCAAGTGCAAGGTGATATATCTTTGCTTGATGAATTAACCGACTGAGTCCTTCAGCAGTTAACAAGAATAGATAAGGAGACAGAGGATCTCCTTGTCTCAACCCTCGGGAGGACATATTATTTTGGATACATTGGATATATTATTTTGGTGAGGAGGTTTTTAGCTTGGATCTTTATATAAGAGAAGCTTCTCCTGTTGTAATTTTTGTTGAAAGTTTAGAGAACCACTAGAGACTATTGATAGGTGTTTTCTGGAGCTTGAGGCACAAGTTTGGAGCCTTATTGCTGAAGATTAACTTGCAGATTTCTTGCATTAAGCTTGTTTATGAAAGTGCTGTAAACTTGGTAAATCTCTTCCTCGTTAGAAGAATTTATTTGTGGTTGATTCCCCCCCTATATCTTTACATCTATTGTTGGAAAATGTGTTCACATGTCTTCTTTCCTAATTCAAATTAGCTGTAAATGCACAATCTTTTAATAGTTGTATCCTTCATTTCATGTTTTGAGATCTTTCTTAATTCCGATTATAAATCTGTTTTAGTGGCCAGCATGATATGTTTGCTGTAGCTTCTTAATTCAGGCTATATGCTTCCATATTTTCATAAGAAAGCCATTAATACTTTCTGCCTTATTGACTCCATATGGTCCAATAGTGTCCTAAATACTAAGCTTGCTCTCAACCAATCCCAAAATTTTATAAATCAACTCTTCCTTTTTCTGTTCACAAATCTGAAATACATTTAAGCACCATAACAGAATTGAGATTTGTTTTCTTAAGTCTCATCCTTCATTCCTTGTGACTATCATTTTGTTGGCTTAGGTTTTCTTCAGTATTCCCCCCTTTTGTTGGAGGAGAGCCGTCCTAAAGAGTGGGAGGGTGTTGTTGTGGCCCATGGTGACATTGTAGAGACTTATCATGTTGAGGATGAAGAGGATGAGGATTCTAATGATTTTATCATATGATTTGATTGTATCATTCTAGAGTCTAGAGTCCAACTATAGTTATATTTTGGTTCAGCGATGTTGCACTCTGTGCAATTTTGGTTATATGCACCCTTGGTTGCTATATACATGAGAAACTTTGCATATTGTGTATGATGGTTTGGAATCATATGGATGTGCATGAGTATAGATGTTCTTTTTTCAAAATTTGAATATTTTATATATATTTTTTGGTTGACCTGTTTTTTGGTCCAGTTTTTCGTCCCTTTTTTTTTGGTTCTGGTCCAGTTCAAATTTTTGGGGTTGACCGGTTTGATAGCTGATCTGGTTCTGATAACACTGGTTGCACTTGTCATTTAAGGCTTTATCTCAAGAAGTGCAGATTTGGGATGCAATGGAACCCATTTCATAAAAAAATTGAAAACGAAAGTTGAATTTTATACTGGGCCAGCTGATAAATTGCTTGAAACAAGAGAGAGATGAAGTTTCATTACCTAAGAAGAAAACCCCATGCACTAATGATGATGCCCAAGGAAAACCAATAATGTTTGATGCAGAATATTTTGGTGATGAACATGTCCTTTCAAAAAATATTCCAAGTTCATCATGTAAGAGAGCTAAGGCTGCAATTAGTAAGTTTTTTTGCATGCTACACATCCATTTTTTATAGCATGTTCACCCTATTTTGAACAAAATAGGAGCTTCAAACAATTTTGTTTGACAAGGAGAAACCACATCTTGAGAAGGCCATGTTGCCTTTGAAAGTGTCATTGAGTAGATAATTGTTCCATTGTTATGGATAGTTGGACAGATTCAGGAGTCACCCATTGTTGAACATTATTGTCTCTTTCATATCCAGTTCCAATGTTTACCAAAGATTGAAATTTTTGAATGCAACTCACATTTTTTCTTTTGTTTTCTTCATATCTAGATTATATTCTACTGTATTCAGTTGGATCTCTAAGCCTGTTGTCTCTTACCTATCTTGACCTAAGGTTGAAAAACTTAATGTCCAACAGAAATTGCACTTGTATTTGCTTGCAGGTAGCTACATATTTTTCCTTCTTAGGCATGTACACAAAGTGGCTTCTATTTCCAGCTCTGCTGGGGATACTTTTCCATTCTGTAAAATTTGGGTAAGTTCATTATCTCCTGCATTGTTATTTCAAGTTGTGCATACGTGTTTCTTGAATCCTCTGTTTATATTGTCAGTTCATGGAAATTCTCTGACCTGTCTTATTGCCATATGTTTTTCAGGTCTTGGCAGCTGGCTGTGCTCCCCATATTTTCCATACTAGTTGTCTCATGGGCTGTTCTATTTTTACAGTTTTGGAAGCGCCAGAATGCTGCACTCCAGGCCAGGTTAAGTTTGCTTATCCTTGTCAAACTTATCTTTGTAACAGTGGACACGTTGTAGATTGAACGCTTAGTAATTTAATTATACCAAGTAATATATATATATATATATATTGTGTTGTATTGTATAGAATGATATGAGATGATTGAAGTACATTGTGAGTGCTCTATATATATAGATCCTAGAGGCACTTGTGATGACTATTCACGAAGGGTTGCATCCCTTTAGTTATCTTTGTTTAATAATTAATTATTATTATTTATTTATTATATTTTAATATTATTATGTTATTTCTATACATAACATAGCCACCTACTTTAAAAGAACTTACTCCAGGCCAGGTTAAGTTTGCTTATCCTTGTCAAACTTATCT
>LPNX010428719.1:302851-313408 GCA_001517045.1 Pseudotsuga menziesii | reverse complement strand
ATTTATATGAGATGATTAAAGTACATTGTGAGCGCCCTATATATATATATAGATCCTAGAGGCACTTGTGATGACTATTCATGAAGGGTTGCATCCCTTTAGTCATCTTTGTTTAATAGTTAATAATTATTATTTATTTATTATATTTTAATATTATAATGTTATTTGTATACATAACATTGCCGCCTACTTTAAAAGAGCTTTGTCCTCAAAGCTATACTTCTTCTATCCAAACATCTCCGAAATTGGTGTGGCCCTTGAACATTGTCTCCTTGCTCTTAAACTTCTTGTCAAATAATGGCTTATAACTTTGAAACAGAAATTTTAGCAAGTAATTCAATAATAACCTTTTTAATGACTTTTAGAACTTCAACTCTTATATTTTTTTGGGGTCTTCACACTGCTAGGTTTCTCACCTTAATTTAATTTTTGAAATAGATGATTTTTATTTTTCATAACCCTTTTATACTTTGAAGATAATCACCCAAAGTATGTTTAGGTGTGTGGTATCGGCCAAAACATAAATTTAACCCTCCCAATAAACAGATTTGATAATTGATAATCTCAATCTTCTCATGGTGGGACCAAGGATACACACCAGATGAGAAATGATCAAGACATCTTAGCACCTTCATATTTTCATGAATAGTAAGAAGATGGCGCTTGCTGTATAAACTGATCTTTAATGCAATAGTAATTTCCTCGTACATAAGCACATATATCTGCACACCTTGCTTTGCTTTATCTTCCGGCAAAGCATCCAGGTGAGAAGAAGCGTTAACATCGTATGTCTAGAGCAAATATGGCTCTAGACATATCCACCAACTTGCTATAAATATCTCAGACTTTGCATCTTCAACCGGGCAAATAGCTTCAAATGTAGTTTTTCCATCAATAAACCATTGAACTTCAATGCCATAGAGAACGACTTGTAACTGTAATTAATCTAGGTCGATTTCTTGGTTTAAACAATTGAGAGATTCTATGGCTTCTCTAGGATGGGAGAAATATCTCAAAGCTTGGAGAACAATGGCCTTTCTCTCCGATTTCCTATTATCCTGCTGATTGTAAAGCCGAAATCTAGTCGAGGCTGCTAATGGTTCACATTTTCTCTTGTCTTTTCTACCCATGCGTATCCTTTTCTTTTTTTAGTGGCGGTTGTAAGTAGTGTTACCAACATCGGCCGAGAAATCGCCGATGTCCGAGAAATTGCGAGTTTTTCAGCTCGGCGATTTTTTCTCGATTTTTTTCCGATTTATCCCGAGATATTGCCGATTTTTTCGAGGCGATCTTTTCCCGATATATTGCCGATTTTTTCCCGATTTATCCCGAGATATTCCCGATTTTTTCTAAAGCTAAAATTGAATATTTTTGTATTTTTTTAAGTTTGCCGATGTTTGCCGAGATATCCCGAAACGATGTTTCCTGGACCCTGCCGATTTTTTCGCCACGCCGATGTTTGCAACATTGGTTGTAAGATTAGTACCATCAATTTAAAATATTGACTTGTCTAATCTAGAACCATCGTGATGCTTCACTAAGTCACGATTCGTTCCTTTGTCTCCAAGTGGAATTGCGGCAACTTTCCAAAATGATTATATGTTTTGGAAAAAAATGATTACGCGCAGTAGAAAACAATATTGGCAATGATTAAGAGTCGGGTCATTCTAGTACATGACGTTAGTCACATTGTTCACTCTCGTCAAAACCTTCTTAATATGGTTTTTAAAGTAAGTCTTGAGTGTGGCATGACAAAAGAATGCATCATCAGACCTCAAGTCCAACCCTATGTTGTTTCCCTATTTCAGGTACCATGACTTCTCTCCATAATCATCTAGGTTATTAAAACTTCCCATGATAAGCCGTGTTGTTGCCTTTCATACACTTGGGGGGTCAGGTGGTCGTGGCAAAAATCTTCAAGCCACTAAGTGCGTCCTTGGGGAAAGTCTCGAGTCAAGTACTGTCACTTGATCTTGACTCCTCCGTTTAGTCAAAATTCTAGCGAAGCCAAGGGAGGTAGACCCTGTGAGTTTCTAAGGCTGGTTAAGATTAAGATGCTAGTTTATGATTGAGTAAGTTGTTTAGGAGTTTTTATGAATGTGACACAAGAGATTGCAATAGCGATTAAGACAATGGCATGAAATACAAATTAATCCATCCACATAAGATTCACTTCAAGCAGAATGATTGTATGATGTAGACCAATGATGAAATGGAGTCTGAAATGAAGTGTTGTTGGAGTGATGAAGTTATTGCAATTGTTCTTCGTCAATTTTAAGTTTATGAATTAATAAATGGATTATGAGGGAGGGGGATTCTCAATATACCATGAAGGTACAGGGAATATGTCCAGACTCACTAAGTGTGGTAGCACATGAGAAAATGTGGGTTGAATGGAGTCACGGGGGGATGTCCCACACTACACCAACAAGGATGTAGCCTGACGAGGCCCTGTGGTCACTTCTTAGTTGTTCTCGCTTCCTAGATACAATTTGCCCACACAAAGCAAAACACAACACAGGATTTTTCGTTGTTGGGATGTTAATTGAAAGTGTGAAAGCTAATTAGACTAGTCACTCGATCCCTTTCTAGATATGATCAACTGGTTGGTCAAATCTGCAGAGATTCACAAAGCATAACAGGGACCAAGTCTTGTTGGTTTTAAGTGTTTTTGAACAATGTTTTCTTGGTTAGAAAAGAAAACCCAAGAATCTCTTTCCAGGTCTAGTACTTGGGCAAGCCCTTGTCCATGAGCCGTACTCGGCAAAGCAAGGGGGTTAGCCGTAGAGTGCAAAAAAGGAAGGTTTTCTAATTACTACACTACACAAATCTTTTCCCTTTCGGTAATTCGATATAGCGCAATGGGTTAGTATTTGTATTACTTTAAAATAAAATCGGAATTGGAAATGACAAAGTATATAGATCTGTAAAGAAAAACTACACTAACAAAAAAAAAACCATGAAAAAAGTGCATCGACGCAAAACTCCCTAGGGGGGATGGGGAGTGGGCTTTGAAGGAGCCTACTCAAAATATTTTATTACGGTATTTACAATGCTTGAGGTGGATGCCAATGGTCCTTACAGATCTGGATCCAAATGCTTACAGGTTTATAGAAAAAGACAAGATCAAGAATGGTGCTTCGGGTGGTTGAGGTCTTTGAACAAACTTAGATCCTTGATTTTTCGGCAGTACTTCTCCTTGTCTTGGCGATAATCGTAAAAAACCAGCCACCTGTAATGCACCAAATGTGTCAAATAAAGCATTAAGAACATAAAATTGAAGTACTTAAATGATAAAGCCTAAGTACTTAATAAATCTAGATCTACTTAGAATAAAGATTTAAGATTAGGATCTAGCAATGTACTTAAATAAATCTTTCTTTGAATAATATTTTTAAAGAAACTAATTTACTTAAGCATTTACAAAGTAACTGGAACCAAAGAAAAAGTTTGATTTTAAAGGTGAAGGTAAGAAGGAAGAAGTGGAGGAACTATGTCAAGTGCTTGAAGAATGGTAGATTCAACCGAGATCATCCACTCCAATCAAGCTAGGAAACCTGCATCACTAACAATACTTGCACAAAGGGGATCAAATCTGGTATTTCAACAAACGAAGACTGAGAGAGCATGAGTACAACCTAGTACAGTCTGCTAGTCCTAGATATTTACAAGCAAAGAATAGTAAATGAAATCAAATTAGAATCATTTACCCTATATGTTAACAACAATCTCGAGGCCAGATAAATCACCACATTAAGCAAAGAAAACAATAGCAATGCAGTTACCTCATATGCCAGTGACAATTATCATCCACACACTAATGCAACACACCATGGACCTCCAAAGCCTTTCTAATAATCAGAAAAATAATCACAGTACAAATATTCATAGCTTGGGCAAGCCTTCAGTCCTCTGACCATCCCAAACAAAGAGCAAAATCTCTGCTTAAATAGCAAAAGGAGACCCCAGGGGACGCACTTAATTGAAGTGGAAGAGGGCGCGAGCTTTAGTTTGAGCCTTGAGGAGCTGATTGTGGGAAATGTTTGTGATAAGTTTCAGTTAATAAATGGAGGTAGGCGCTACCTCAAAGGGAGATGGGTCACCTTTCCATAATCCACCAACCAATTCCAATCCTCAAGCGCCACACAACCCACACGTGAGCTTCAAGAGGGAGCGCAACTCTTAACATGGAGTGATTTGCTTGAGAATTCACGAGATAAAAGGGAGTTGTTTGTTGTGAATCTAATGTTGGAGGTGCCACATCTCATAAGAGAGATGCGGCCTCACTCCAACGCTCCCATCAATTCATTCAACCAATCAAACAACCCCAAATATGCCATGACGTGAGCCTCACGTGAAGATGGAGGCGCACTTTGATTTTTGGATATACCTTACCACTTCAAGAATTAACCAATGTTTTGAGTCTTTAATCATTTGAAAAATGTTGCATACCATGATGGACCCCTTTGCCATGTCATCCCACTTTTTAAACAAGTCATTTTGTATTTTTAAAATTTTTGACTTTAGTGCCAAATTGTTGCAACTTTAGTATTTATTGGCCATTTTGTAGCTCCTTTAGAGAAATAATGCCTTATGCGATGTTTTAGCCACTCGAATCATATGAAAAGTGGGTCTCGAGGTGAAGAGAACGTTATCAGTGTGAAAACGAGCTTCCACACGCCAAATTCCACCTCTGGTTCAAGCTTTTATGACATTTACAAATTTTTTAATTAAACCATTAAAAATGGCCTAATTTTGTGTGAAAAAATAATTTTCTCAAAATTGAACAAAAATCTATGGGGACCTAGCACATGTCCATATGACTCAATTTGAATGCCTAACATGTTTATAAACATTGACACAGAGGCTCTAATAACCCCCTAAGCCCTAACCACCAAGACGATTGCCCCAACTTTGGAGGTGTGAGTGAAAAAATTGGAAATTATTATTCGTTTGTTCAACAACAAATAATTATCGAGGGAAAAAACACCACCAAGACGACTGCTCCAACTTTGGAGGTGTGAGTGAAAAAATAATTATTATTCGTTTGTTCAACAACAAATAATTATCGAGGGAAAAAACACCACCAAGACGACTGCTCCAACTTTGGAGGTGTGATTGAAAAAATTGGAAATTATTATTCGTTTGTTCAACCTCAAATAATTATCGAGGCAAAAAACACTCTGGGCTAGTTGGCTTGAAATTGAGTCTCTTATAAAATTGACCATACTAGCACACTTTTTAAAATTTCCCCAAGGGGGTATGAACATGTGTTACAATTTTTTTTGAAAAAATTGCCAGGAAAAGCTTGGCAGACTTCTGAACTTTGATGAATGAACAAATGTGCTTGTTCAAACCTAAGTCAGTTCGCCTGAAAGTCTAACTAGGTGCATCTTAGTTGGTAACAGGCCGAATGCCATTCTTCTGGACCTCACTGATTACGAAATCTAAATCTTCGAATTTCTCCTCTTAGAGCCATACAGTGTTAAAACGTGAAGGAATAGGGCCATTTTCTTTTGTGGGTAGAAAGGTGAGGGATATAGGTTTATGATCCGATACCGTGGATGGGAGGATATCCCCTCGAGGCATGCCTTTTTGCAGAAAGGATCTTCTTACCAGAAAGCGGTCCAATCTTGCGGCGATGTGACCTGGCCCGATCCTTCTATTGTTTCAAGTGTAAAGTCCTTTCTTTGGCTCGATGTCCAGGAGGTCCAGATCTGCTATCATGTCTTCTAACATTTCTCCAAAGGGATCTCGAACTTTTTTTCTCCTTTGCTTTCTTTGCTTGATATTGTGGCATTGAAATCTCCTGCAATTATACAATTTTCATGCACACCTAGTGCTTGCATATCAGATAATGATTTCTAGAACTTCGTCTTCTTGCTGTACAACACTGGTCCATAAACGTTGCATAATCTTATTATCTTGTTCATGCTTAGATCCTCTAGCTTCACTAGCATTTGGTTAGCATGGAAAGTGGAAGTAATTAGTTTGCACCTGTCCCCTTCCCACCAAGTTAGGATCAATGTTGAAAAAGTCGGCATCGGCAAAAATTCGGCAAGAGTCCTGAATAAAACTTCTCGGCAACATCTGCGAAAAAATTAGCAAAAGTCGGCAAACATTAAAAAATACAAATACATTCATTTTTTTCCAGAATTTTAAACATTTAAAGCAACAATAACATCAGATAAACACATTGGAACATAAATATGGAGAAAGCACTGATATATATCACCATCATGCAGTCATGCCAAATGTAAAATGATACATCAAAGTCAATACTGTATCTTGAAACGTCATAGTTGTCCAATCAAGGACTCAAAAGTGGATAACCAATACAACATGACATCACATATATAAATGTATCCAAGGAAAACTAGCATCTAGCTATCTAATATCAATGCTCTCTTCCGAAGTTTCTTTTTTACTTATTACTTGTTTCTTGTTTTCATTATATCTTTACTTCACAATTTATTCTATTTTCCATTCATACTTCATATTTTTCCCTACTCCAATGATTAGGTTTACATAAGGTTTTCATAAATGCTTTTTATTTGTCCCTCCATCTAATGAATTAAACCTAATTTTTGAAAGGTATATTTTATTGATTTGGTTGACAACCATTAAATGTATTTCTTGTTTTGTATTGGTAATAAATCATAGATGTATTTTTCGCTCCTCCCAAATTGAATTTTCGACATGAGCCTCACATTTAGCCCTAACTTATCTACCACTTGAAACATTGCTCTCTTATGAATTAAACCTAATTTTTGAAAGGTATATTTTATTGATTTGGTTGACAACCATTAAATGTATTTCTTGTTTTGTATTGGTGATACATTTCTTGTTTTGTTTTGGTGATAAATCATAGATGTATTTTTCACTCCTTCCAAATTGAATTTTCGACATGAGCCTCACATTTAGCCCTAACTTATCTACCACTTGAAACATTGCTCTCTTTTCCTACAATGTGCTATGATGATTCCTCAAAATATGTTTTCCCAAAAAATTCTCTATTAGTGAAAAAAGTAATTCAATTACCATTGTGATCTTTGATAAATGGATACATATTTTGTATAGCTTATCCTTGCATGGTTTGATCTTCAAATACAATAAAGTTTTGAAATATTTATACGGTAGAAGAAAGGTGTTAGTATACAACAAAATGGCTAAAAAGGCATTTTTTTGGAAAATTAGCCATTTTAGCAATTTTAGCCAAAATGGACTCTTTTGGAAAAAGTCGGGTCTTTTTTGAAAAAGTTGGGACTTGCCATTTTAGCCATTGCGACTTTTTGAAAAATTAAAAAATCGCGATTTTTTCCAGCCGTTTTTTCGGCTTACGAAAAAATTGTCGACTTTTTAAAAAGTCGGCGATTTTTTAGAGAGTTTTTCAACACTGGTTAGAATGCCCCCTGAGGCTCCTTGCTCACTTATTACTGCCCGACAGTCTGTTGTTGCTGTCCGGGTTTGGTAGCAGCGACAAAGAGGTAGCCCGTGAGAGATCCGGACTGCTTTAGGCTGCCCGTGAAGGGTCTGTGCCTACCCAAGAGGAGTCCGAGGCAGCCCTACATGGAGGGAGATGCTTGCTGAAGAAACCAAAGTTGCTCATGGATGTCTGCTGCTGCCCGAGGGTGAGTAGGGCTGCTCGAAGGTGAACCTGTCCAAGCTGCTGAAGATGGTGCCCTAGCCGGTGGAGAGAGAGTGGAGCAGACAGCAAGAAACCCTAGCTTAGGGTTGTACAAAATAAGTGTGGGTGCCCTAGCTAGAATCCTCCATGATAGGGCATAACCACAAATATATCCTTCTCTCAGACAACCAGCGAAAATCTTCCTTGAGCAGCTGCAAGATGATGAGTAAGTGTGTGTAACAAAATGAAATGGATTGATCTTCTTTTATATCCTTTGAGTCACCTGTAAGTGGACCAAAAATTAAAAGAACAAAATAGTAATAGTTTATTCTTTTATTATTTTGACTTTTACCTTTAGTGGTACTAAAGGTTGTTTTGCACTTTGACTTTGACTCCTTAGTGTTCTAAGGGTCCTTATGTATTTTTTACTTTTACTTTAGCCTTCTTTAAGTGCCACTGTGGTCAAAACAAGTGGTCAAGGTGGTCCTTCATCCCCACTAAAAGTTCATCATCATAAATAGAGAGAATTACTAATGCTTTTATCTCACACTCCATGTGACAACAATATCGGGTACTAGGTGTCTTAACCAAGGGTAGCTAAGCCTTGGAGAAGATCACGAAGCCCATAGATCAAGGGTTAAAGTGTCTCACATGCCCAGACCCGGTAACAGACTAGTGATATCCCAGTAACAGACTAGGTTCCTCAGCCATAAGCTACATAATTTGACCAATGTTAAATACTTGGTAACTTACCAAGCGCCTCCATTCTCCCGGAGAATGGCCCTCAACCCCAGGCTGAGTCCCTAGTCCTAGACTAGGTTAAATTCTTGGTAACTGACCAGGTTCCTCCATTCAAAATATGGCCACTCAGCTCTAGGCCGAGTCCCCTAGTGCTGGATTGGTTCCACATCTTGGTCCTTGACCAAATGTGTCCATTCAATAGAATGGTCACCTAGCTATAGGCCGAGTCCCCCAGTGTTGGACTGGTTCCACATCCTGGTCCCTTACTAGATGTCTCCATTCAATAGAATGGTCACTCAATTCTAAGCTGAGTCCCCCAATGCTAGACTGGTTCCACATCTTGGTCCTGGACCAGATGTCCCCATTCTCATAAGAGAATGGTTCTCGATGCTGCTCAGGAAAAATCAACACAGGGGTTGTGTCTTGGTTCAGCAGGAAGCAGAAGTCAGTTGCATTGAGCTCGACAAAGGCCGAGTACACATGGCAGCTAACATGGCTGCTTTTGAGGCTATGTGGCCGAGGAAGTTACTTTCAATGTTGTTTGAGTGTGAGCTAGAGGCTACAATAGTTCACTATGACAATTAGATTGGCTTCAGGCTATCTGAAAATCCAGTGTTCCATGACCGGAGCAAACACATAGACATCAGGTACCACTTCTTGAGAGATTGTGTTCAGAGAGGAACCATCCGGTTGGAGTACATACAGACATATGAGCAGGTGGCAGACATTTTCACAAGGCACTTTTCAGCAATGTTGCACAACTCGGACTCGGCAAAGACTCTGCTGGCATGTGACTTGTCGACTCGGGAAGGACTCGGGACAAATTTGGCAAGACTCGGCAAATAGAAAAAAACTTAAAATATAGTAAATTTTGGTGTATTATAATTCATCTATATATTATCCTTCAATTATATTTTAATTTTTATAATACATCCTCATATATATATATATATGATCCTTCAATTATATTTTAATTTTTATAATGCATTCTTATTATATACTTTACTTTTACTCAAATATAATATGCATTATATACAAACTTTAGGAATATATATATTATATACAAAGCTTGGAGAAATAAGGCGTTGCCAAATGTGGGCAAATTTCAAGAGCCGAAGTTAAACCCAAACAAATTTGATTTTTTGGTAGAAGTTCGAGTATGTGCCGAGTCATGGGCGAGTCCGGCCGAGTAAGTGTTCAGTCTAGGCGAGTCTCCCGAGTTCTACAATTATTGCTGAGTTGGCGAGTTTGCCGACGAGTATGGGCCGGTTACTCGTTTTCGGGTCTAACTCGCGAGTACCCGCGAGTCTTGGCCAAGTCATGCTTCACTACTTTTCAGACATAGTTTTGTGAAGTTCAGGGATACGTTGGGGTTGCTATATAATCCCCTCCTCGTTGAGAGGGAGTGTTGGAAAGTGACAAGAAGGAAGGTCTTCCTGCATGCATGTGTCCTTGCATGCAGAAGACTTAAATCGGGAAGCCAATTGTATTTAATTTACTTTTCTTAAGTTTAATTTGGAAAATAAATTAAAGTGATCTAATTATTAATTGACTTTATGAAAAAGTGAAATTAGGGTTTTCGCTCACCATTGAGTTATAAAAGAAAGATTAGTTGGTGGAGAGGACACAATTGCATTTCGACGGAGATGAAGGAAGAAGTGTGAGAGAGAGGAAAGCAACCCTAATTCGCAGAGTAGAGTGACAGGAGGATCCGACAGAGGGTTCGTACAACCGTACATCAGGAGGCAGTAGAGACTGTACAGGCATACGTATCCATACAACAGGCCTTACGAATTCTGTACAGACTGTACAATTGCTTTGGGAACTGTGCCCAACTTCGAGGTTTTTCTCGGTGAATTTTTGCGTGATTTGATTTTTCCATCTAGGGCATAAATCAAAATTTTTGATATTGTAAAAGCTTCATATTTTCTTACTAAAATATCCTCTCATACTGCTGCACCTGTTTTCCCATCTTGGGTTTTGTTCGAGGGTTTCTACCCAAAAAGACTCTGTCGTTTCTATTGATGTGATTGATGTTGTAAATGATTCTTAGTTTTATATTCCGTTGTATACTGTAAAGAAGTTCATGTGTGGTTATTTCAGTTAAATTTAAATATACTGTTTTATCCCCAGTTTGAGCTTTAAATGAAAATTCACTTTATATATGAGAAACTTTGCATATTTGTGTA
>LPNX010428719.1:269832-302821 GCA_001517045.1 Pseudotsuga menziesii | reverse complement strand
ATATTGATGTACATAAATATATATATAAATTTCATATAATATATATATATATATATATATATATATATATATATCTACAAAACCCTTGACATACCCAAGTCCCCTCTTTCAAATAGATGCATCCCCATCCCCGAACCCAAGTTTCCAGGAAACTTAGGTAACTTAGGTGATAACACTAGCCAACCTTCACGCTTCAACTCTTTAAAACTTACTCCCCAACATTCTAGCCAACCTTCATTCCTCAGCTAAGAGGGAGGGGTAAATCATGAGATCACACTATTTTTATTGAGTTGTCTACCACCTTTTCACAGGTCATCCATCCATTTGTTCACTAAAATGAGGCCCCATGTTACCATAGACTTTATCTGCGTCATCCGTTCATAACTTCATTCATTCACTAGACTTATCTCACATAAGGGATGTGTAGATGTAGATGCGACAGACTTATCTTTGTCCTGAAGATGAACCACGCTTGGTTCGAAACGTCGACAATAAATCTTCTCACCGCAGATTCTCCATTAGATGCCATGAATCCTCACTGCGGAATCTCAGCTAACCTTGTTTCTTTGTATGTTACAGATCCATTACCAGGCTTAAATGTCTGAGTCATCCATTCATTCATTCAATACATGTAAATGTGCTTAATATCAATGGTTTCTCTCCCCTTATTTCTGGGCAGGTTCTGATTGTTTCTTTGTATGTGACAGATGGAGTGTAAATCATTCAACAATTGTGGAGCTAGGATCCCAAGTCAGTGCATCTGAACAGAATTTAGTTACTAAGATGCATATCTCAGATACAATGATGATAGGAGCAGACAGCATACCTCAATATCAGCAGCGAGTTATCATGCAAAGAGATGAATGGCGTGAACACTTTAAAAGCTTTAGAAACAATGTAATTGTGATCTCAGGAATCTTCTGCCTCCAGCTACCATTTGAGTTAGCATATGCCCACCTGAACCACACCATTCAATCCCAGATTTTCAGGTAAGATCTCTCTTCCTTACTTTTATGCGCATTTACCATAGAACAATAGAAGCTGCTAATGTAATATAAGTACTCGTAACATTTTCTGTCAAAATGTCCTATATGACATTACTTAACTTTAAATTTGAAATCTTCACTGGCATTTGAAAGGAATTTTAATTTTCTGTCATATAATGCCTTAAAACCTTGCCCTCATAATGAAAAGTAATAAAATTTTGCTTTTATAAAAAGCGGATATTTGTAAATCAAAAGTATTAAAATTTTGCTTTACAGAAAAGTGGATATTTGTGAAATTTATTAAAATTTATAGCTTCCTTGTTATCCGCAAGGTTATTTCAGAAACAAAGCGTGGCTTTGAATAGTATCAATGGCATATCATATATTATATTGTAGCAACCCTTAACATAGAAAGTTAGTTCAACCCTAAAACCATGGCACGTTATAATATTTGTTATATTTATATCCTTAAGAAGTTCAAAACAAAAAACTATGCATGTTATAATATTTGTTATTGTTATATCCTTCAGGATTTCAAAACAAAAATAATCTGATCACTCAGTTACCAGCAGCAGATTTTGAGGACTGGACTAGGTAAATCTTTTGTAGCGGTGAAAATGCCTTTTAAAGATATCAAAATAATTCTGTCTAATGATTAAATTAATTGCATTGAGAGTAGCGAGGTGCTGTACAGCCCAGTATGGGGTAGATATTGTCACGTAACATGGGTAACGATGATATGTAACTATAATCTACATCACAAAAGAATAACATGTCCGCTCATAAAATCAAAATTCTCATAAAGTCAAAAGTTAACCAGCATAGATTCATCAGCATAGATTCATCGTAAACCGGGATCTATCAAACATGTGAAGGATCCAATTCCTTGAGGTGTAAATTTTCTTATATATAAAAATTTACATCTCAAGGAATTGGATCCCTCTCGGTGTTTGATAAATAAAATTAAATTTACACCTCAAGAAATTGGATCCCTCTTGGTGCTTGATTGATAGATCTGGGTTTACAATGAATCTATGCTGGTTTATCCTCTCTCCCATTTGTTATGCATTTGGATTTGTGAAAACATGCTTTCTGCTAAGCTGTTCCAACTGGGGTATCTATTCTGCCCACTAGCAAATTCACCCAGGACCCACTAGCAAATTCACCCAGGACTTGCATCCGGCCCCAACCGGTTTCACAAGGACTGGTGCAAAACTCAAATGCAAGCGTAAGCACCACTAACCCTCTGGTGGGGATTTTAAATTCGCCCTCCTTTGATCTGGCAAGTTTCTATTGGCACTCATAAAATTCCTTTTCTTTTTATTATAAAACTCCTTTTCTTTTCATTATAAAACTGATGCCACAAGTACTTGTGTACAACAAACACAAATGTCACAAACACGGTGTGTGTTTAAGTGAGTTGAACTTTGTTGGAACTTTAACATTGCCCTGCTTTCACTGACCTGGCAAGCCACTGTCGACACTCCTTCAACACTTTTTTTCAAATGAGAAAATGTGGTATTTTAATGTCATTTCCTTGCAAGTTAATATGATTATGTTATGAAGATTGAGTTCTAAACTATTGTGAATAGTTGAATTTATTGTTCTAGACTGACTGATTTTTAAATTCTGTTTTTACAGTTACATAGTTTTTTTTTCCTGGGAAAAAAAGCGTAATTTTATATCATCTTTTGAGAACAAAATTACATATAGTACATACACATAGCTGTGTATTTAGGTAGGAACCATAAAGGTCAAAAAGATACAAAAGAAACAGACCTTGAAGGTCTTCCGAAGAGTTCCACATACAGGGAATACAAAGAGATAGTTCAGCCATATAGTCACGAGCCTCCAATCAAAACAGAACAGTACCAGAGGTCATACTAAGATCCCTCAAACCAAAAAAATAATACTGTAATCTGTCCACTGACAGTCCCGATAGTGCAAGATACCGAAAATGTGGCAGTCCCAACGGGATGTACATCGGAGATTAAATATCCATATATATATCAGAATAATAAGAAGAGTGTTCAATAGAAAACTAACTACTGTAGAGCAGCACCCTCTATAAAGGGTCTATGGTAATATTCATGAACAGAGCCCTCTCTCAGTTCTCGAATCTTCCATTGGCCCAAGGGCAACTGTAGCCCCTACTTCAAGGCTTTGTCCGCCTCCCTGTTATTTTCCCTGTAGACATGTCTGCATGAAAAAGAGGCATAAGTGTCTAAAACTGCTTTTATAGATGATAAAATGTTGGCAAGTCTTAGATTTCTGCAAAGTTGAATCCCCTTGATCCAGTTAATCACGTTCAATGAGTCACCACAAACATTTAGAGTTCTACATCCTTTCTCTGTTGCAAAAATGAGAAGAAGTTTCAAATTGAGTAGCTCAGCATAATTGTAACTGGCCTCCCCTAATCCCGACCATTAGTTCAAAAGAGTGTAAATCTGAGAGGAAAATGATTACCCCTCCCCCCACGGAGATTATTTTGTGCTGCCCCATCAAAAAAACCCCACGGGATTGACCTGTCAATCTCAAGTTCCAATACTTCCCTCTGTCTAGTGACCCTTATGTGTTGTGGATAAGCATGTAATATGCCACAAGCTAGGCTAGCTGTGATCGCAGGAGTGCATCCTTTATCAACAAAGATAAAATTATTTCTAGCTAGCCATACCCCCCAAATAACCAATAACGGAAGTGTTGTCGTTGATTCTAATGTTTCTGTCCTCCAATTCTCCCAGGCTTGGAGAATCGAGGGTCCATCCCAACTGCACTGGGATCCCAAGACCTTAGAGCATTACTTCCACACTTCTTTAATAAAAGGACAGTGCAGGAAAAGATGAATAATAGGCTCATCCGCAGGCTTACAAAGAGTACACCAACCAGGCCCCTGAAGACACCTTTTTTGTAGATTATCCTAGGTAGGTGCCTTGTTTTCCAAAACACACCACATAAAAATTCTGGTCTTAGGTGGGCTTTTGATTTTCCACAGAGTCTTCCACCACCAGACTGCAACCCTTTGAACACCATCAACACTGAGTTTTATATATCCCGCCTTTGGTGTATACCTCCCCCCCGGATCCACATCCCAAATGAGAACATCCTCCTTGTCCCGAAGCTTAATTTGTGCTTGGATCATCGCACTAATAAAAAGTTCCATGTCCCTTTCCGCCGGCTCAGTTAATTCCAAATCCAATGCTGTTTACAGTTTTGGTCCCAACGATTCTCCTGTATAGGTGATGCTAGCTGGGAGAGGTATACAATACCTTTCAATCTTAGCTCCTCCACCGTTTGTACAGGCATCCTGTGTTGAAGTGTGCATGCGACCCACGGGTCCTTGCCAACCCTTAATTTCCTCCCATTCCCCACGTACCAAGCAAGATTAGATTTAATCACATCAAAATATTTAACCACAGCCTTCCATATCACCGATCCACCAGCATGCGTCTTAACAGGCCTTCGAATCCATCCTTCCACTTAGTTAAGGGCAATATACTTCTGAATCATAACCTCTGTCTACAAGCTTTTAGTCTTAAGAAGTCTCCAACCCCCTTTGGACGCCAAAGACTTAGCAAACAGAAAGATATTTTTGAGGCCCTAGCCTCCCAATCCTTTTGAAACAACAATCCTCTCCCATCTAACCCAAGGTGTCACATGCACCTCCTTTTTACCGCTCCAAAGAAAACGAAAACAAGTTCTACGAGCCACTTCTAAAATGCCTTTTGGAATCCAGGCTAGTGACATCTAGTAGATTGGAATTGCTTCCAAGACTCCTTTAACCAACACCAATAGGCCAGCCCTAGACAACCATTTATGGATCCATAGTTTTAATCTCTTTTCCATCTTGTCCAACAACCATAGCCAGTCCCGCTTCTGATAATCATTAGGTTTTAAGTGAAACCCAAGCTATTTCAATCCGCCATCCAACCCTCCAAGTCTGTAAGGGAAAATCCCAACCAAAACCTGTATCTCATCATCGCTCAACAAGTGGGTAGATAGTGTAGATTTCCCTGATTTATTTCCATCCTTGTGGCTTTAGAGAACAACTCCAGAATATCAAATAGAGTATTTAGGTCTATGGCAGAACCCGAACAGAAGATGAGGATGTCATCCAGAAACAGAAGATGAGTCAGATTCAACTGCTGAGAGATTTGTATACCATTTAAAGATCTCGTTCTTTTAGCCTCCCTTAGGTACCTGCTCAAACCTTCAGCCATTAACAAAAAGAGTAACGGGGACAAAGGGCATCCCTGCCTCAACCCTCTTTCAACATGAAAAAAGGGGATGTTGCCCCATTGATTAGCACCGAAAAAGACACAGTGGTGATGCAACTCATAATGAACCTAATAAAAGCAATTCCAAAACCAAGGTGAGTTAGCAGCATACGTAAGTAAATCCAACGTATCTTGTCATAGGCTTTGGAGAGATCAATTTTTAGGATAACCCCCTTGATATTTTTTGTTTTCATGCTGTGGAGACCTTTCTGGGAAACCCTAATGGCTTCATGAATCTGTCTCCCCTCCAAAAACCCAAATTGTTCTTCAGTGATGTGTTCAGACAAGATCCCTTTGAGTCTTTTCGCAATCACCTTAGAGACCACTTTCTAGATACAGTTGCATAGTGAAATGGGTAACAGCAAAACAGGGTTATCAACTTTTGGAATCAAAGAAATAAAAGTCGAGTTGAAACTGGCCAGAATCCTTCCAGTAATTCTAGTGTTCTCCACCACCTGCAGTAAGTCACCTCCCACGAGGTCAAAAAGTTCTAGGAAAAATTCAATCATCCATCCATCAGGACTAGGGCTCTTATCCCTATGAAATCTTTGCAGAAATTCCTTTAGTTCGCCTTCAGTTATTTCCTCCATCAAGGATAAATTATCATCCTCGTCCACAAATCGAGGGAAAACCTGAGCAATACGAATGACTTCAGCTAAAGATTCCTGAGCAGGGGCTTTAAACAAATGCCTGAAATGATCCACCCCAGTATTGGCCATTCCATCAAAGGTGTCATGGTTTGTTCCATGTTCATCCAGCAAGTTCCATACAGTATTGGCAGCTTTTCTCCCTCCGGCATAAGCATAGAAAATTTTTGTGTTGTCATCCCCACAAGCCAACCAAATCGTGTTGATTTTTCTGAGCAACATCGAGAGCCCTTCTCTTAGGAGAATGGGACCACCTGGTTCGGGACCACAGTGAAGACTCAACCCAGTGTCGAGTGACCATTCAGTTGAATGGTAGATATCTGGTTTGGGACCATGATATAGACCCAGCTCTGCCCTGGGTAGACTCAACCTAGTGTTGAGTAGACATTTGGTCTGAGACCACGATGTAGACCAGCCTAGTACTGGTAGACTCAGCTTAGTTCTGAGTAGCCATTCTCTTGGAGAATGGAGGCACCTAGTTGGTTCCCAAGAAGGCACTGTAAACCCTAGACTGGGTCTAGGCATGTGTGGCACTCTGGCAGAGCTGGGTCCATATCATGGTCAAGGACTAGATATCTACCATTCAACAGAATGGTCACTCAACACTGGGTTGAGTTTACACCGTGGTCTCGGACCAGGTGTCCCCATTCTCTTAAGAGAATGGCTCTCGATGCTGCTCAGAAAAATTAGCACTCCCTCTCAGGGAGAGAGGCATTCTCTGCCATACCAAGCTTGTCACGAAAGTACACGAACTTTGATGCTGACAGAGGCTTGGTCAAGATATTTGCAATCTGTTCATCCGTACGAATGTACTGCAACTTTAGAGAACCTCTTTGTACTAGGTCTTTGATGAAATGATACCTCATTTCAATGTGTTTCGATCTATCATGAAACACTGGGTTCTCCGAAAGCTTTATGCAACTCTGATTATTGCAATGGATGATCGTTGAGTCAAGCTTTCCCCCGAACAGATCAGATATCAGTTTTCTGAGCCAAATTGCTTCCTTGTAGGCATCACTTGCAGCAATATACTCTGCATCAGCTGTACTCTGAGCTATGGAACCCTGCTTCCTGCTAGACTAAGAGATCATTGCTAATCCCATACTGAAGCAATGACCATAGGTACTTTTCCGGTCAACTACACTACCATCCCAATCTGAATCTATGTATCCCGATAACAATACTCCACTGCTGGAAGTATACCTGAGCCCATAAGTGATAGTACCTCGCACATATCTGAGTACATGTTTGGCAGCTACCAAGTGTATGTGCTTCGGATTGGACATGAACTGACTCAGTGCATTCATTGTGTAACAGATGTCTGGTCTCGTATGCACGAGATACATCAGGATACCAATAAGCTGTTTGTATAGTGTAGAGTCCACACTCTGTGAACTGGTGGCCGAGTCCTGCAACTTTGTCAAGTTGGTAGTCATTGGGACGCTCATGGACTTGTAGTCCTGCATCCCAAATCTCTGCAAGATATCCATTGCATACTTTCGTTGTGTCAGGAAAATCTCGCCTGCCTTTTTCCAGACCTCTAAGCCAAGGAAGTAATGCATTAATCCGAGATATTTCAACTCGAATTCAGAGGTAAGCTCCCTCTTACACTGATCTATCAACTTTTCATCACCTGTAAGAAACAAGTCATCTACATATAGAACAAGTATCAAGACATGATTATGAACAACCTTAAAGTACAAGTTAGAATCATTTGTACTTTTGGAAAATTCCAAGCTGTGGAGAAATCCACCCATCCTGGCATACCAGACTCTCGGAGCCTGTTTCAGTCCATACAAGGCTTTTCTTTCTTTAGTTTGCATACATGGGTCTTCTTCCCATGAGTCACAAAGCCTTCAAGTTGTTCAATGTAGATTTCCTCCTCAATCTTGCCATTGAGAAAGGCAGTCTTTACATCCATCTGATGTAACTTCCATTTGAATACTGTAGCAAGTAAAATGATGGTTCTAATGGTAGTATACCTGGCGACCAGAGAAAATGTCTCATCATAGTCAACGCCTTCTTTCTAAGTGAAGCTACAAGCTACAAATCTGGCTTTATACTTCTCCACATTGCCATCAACAACATGCTTGATCTTGTAGAGCCATCTGGAAGTCACTACTGACTTTCCTGTAGGTCTGGGAACAACTTCCCACACATCAATTCTTCATGATTGAATTGTACTCTTCAACCATGGCATCAACCCATACCTGTTTACTTGTTGCTTCATCGTATGATGAAGGTTCTGCACTGATAAGCTAGCTCATAAGACTGGAGTACTTCCGTGGTCTTATGCTTTCTCCGAAAGTCCTGGGAGGAGCTTTATGCTTCTCGTCTTTTTGTACCGTCTCTCGGTACCAAGCCGGTCTCCTTTTGGAAGGAGGAACTTTAAGTAGTTCTTCTGGTGGACTTTCAGTGTTCTCAGATACATCTAGAATTTGATCCTCAAATTCCTCTTCCTCCCTCTGAATTTTTGAATTTGGAAACTCAAGTGGAGAAACTATATATTCCGGCGAAAGCTTAATGTTTTACGAAACACAGTTTCCTCATGGAAGATCACATCTCGGCTGACCTCAATGTGCCTTTGTCCCGGTATATATACTCGATAAGCCTTCGAGCAATCACTGTACCCAACAAATATACCTTTCTTACCTGAGGACTCTAGCTTGGCCCTCTTTTCTTTTGGCACATGGACATACACAAGAGTGCCAAAAATCCTCATGTGGTCAACTGTAGGTTTCTTCTTGGTGAAGACTTCTTCTGGAGTCTTCTCCCCCAATATAGCATGAGGGCTTCTATTATGAATATACACAGCAGTACCTGTGGTTTCAACCCATAAAGATAAAGGAAGATCTAGATCGGTGATCATAGCTTTAGCAGCTTCAGAGATCGTTCTATTCTTCCTTTCTACAACCCCATTCTACTGAGGGTTGTAAGGTACTGTCATCTCTTTCTTGATTCTTGCTTCCCGGCAAAAATCATCAAGCTCATCAGATTCATACTCACCTCCGTTATTTGATCTCAAGATACGGATGTGTCTGCCAGTCTGATTTTCAATCAGTGTCTTGAACTCTTTGAACCTGTCAAAGGTTTCACTCTTGGCCTTGAGGAAGTAAATCCATGACTTTCGAGAGTAATAAACAAGACATAATATAAACACCCACTCAAGGAGGGTGAAGACATAGGCCCACAAATGTCAAAATGAATCAAATCCAAAATGCCTTTAGATCTATTCTTGCTTCTGGGAAATGATTTCTTAGTGTTCTTACCTAGAGCACATCCTTTGCAGATTCCTTCATGTTTTGGAGATACTTTTGGCATACCTGTAAGTTGTAACCATCTTCTGCAATCCTGGGAGAGCTGTGTAGTGAAGGTGCCCAAACCTTCTACGGAAAAGTTCACAAGGGTCAACTGTGTGATGTACCAAAGCATGAGTGGAATCTTCGGAAGCCTTGTGAAGGCCTCCCTCTCGAACCCCAATCTGTACTGCTGAGCTTAGATCTGTGTCCTTTACCCATAGAAAGACTTTCTTGTCCATGAAGAGGACTGTAATGTTCCGTTTTTATAAAAAGGGAATAACTGAGGACTAATAGCACTAGGAGCAGAAGGGTACATCAATTCAGTATTATTAAGTCATCAGTGTAGTAAGAAGGCCATAGGAGTTCATATCATAAAGCATGCGGAGCATGCAAGCCTTATTTTAGTGTTAAAGTCAACATGAAATTAGAATTGCATGCATGCAAAAGTGAAGCGTAAACCCTAAAAGTACATGCTATTCTGTTTAAGGATTATTGGACCAACGAGAATATCTATTGTTATTTTTGATTGATTTTGGAGTTTTGAGCAGCAGCACAGCGTGCAACCGCGGTAGTTGGGGTTGGAAACGGTCTCTTCAGCTAGTGAGGGTTCGGCAGTGAGATATTTGCCCTAGTCTCTTATTGGGATAGATCATCCAGGTTTATCCATTGCATCCATCATATACTACAGTATTCAGAGATCCAACACATTCAGAAGGGTTATTAGCAGATCCACTTTTTGTAGCCGGAAGTAGCAGGGAAAACACAGAAGGATTCGTTGGGACCACAGAACCTAGTCTTTCCTTTGCATGTCAGCTTCCTCTTTCTTAGCAGGCCTATCCTACGGTATGCAGTGATTATCAACCATCAGTTTGCTTAGTTTGCTTACCTGGAGCAGCTATCAGCCAAAAGATCAGTTGGGGGCTTGAGCAGCAGAACTGCCAATCAATTTGCTAGGGCACTTAGAGGCAGCCAAACCTCTACATGTGCCAGTCCATCTCTTCGACATCAGCAGACGGACAAGCTCAGAAAGTTTCAGCCTGAACGGACCTCTCCTTCTACAAAAACGCTACCTTCAGTCTGGAGGGTGCTTACGGTACTGCGGGGCGGTAACACCGGAGGAAAAGAGCATTATTAGACCAGCCATCCAGATCCTTATGCATGCAGCTATCTCTGGAGTCATTATCAACCAAAATATCAGTGGTAAGTGTTAATTTCTCTCTGCGAAACCTAACCCTAACTCAGCTATATTTTAGGGCATTTTTGCATGGCGAGTTTGCATGCACAGTTATTTTGCAAATTTTTATGAGATTGAGTGTGCGAGTCAGCACTATCATAGAACATTAGAGAATATCAGTATTTGGGATACTACAGTGGTATCAGAGCATGATCCTTGCCAGCTGTGGGCATATAGCAATTGAATAAAAGTGCATGTTGATGCATGTGTGTACATGCAAATGCATGTTAGTGATGTTGCTGAAGTGCATGTCAGAACAAAGGTTTTTCTTTGCCAGCTTGTGAGAACATGAAGACAATGAGAAGGATCTTGACTGGAAATTGGCAGAGGTTAGCAATACTTCAACACTTGCCTCGATATCAGGGGTATCTAGCCTTGGGTGATGAGGTATGTGCAACATTGTCCTTTCAAGATTATTACACTATCAAGTTTGGGAGCCAGCCCAAGGATTTGGATGAGGATTTCCTTAAAGGCATAGTTGGGGGAGGGAAGAAAGACGAGCATGAAGTACATGTTGTTGGTGAGCTTCATTTGGAGTTAACAGCACATGATGAGGATGTGCATGAGGAGTTCGCATTACAGCCATCCTGTGAGTCTAGCGACTCAAGCACATTCGCTAGTCAGATTGTGGAGAAGCCATGTTATGAGTTGGAGTTGGTACACTCTTCATTACCTATAGCTGGAGTCTAGACAATTATGACATGCAAAATACATGAGGTGCAAGGCAATTTGCACAGTAGTCGAGACAGTGAGCAGTCACACATGGAGGTTAGGGAGAGTTTATACATGCATGAGATAGAGCTTCCAGATGATAGTCTCTGAAAGAAGATTTAACGTGTTAAAGAAGGCATTCTAGCGATGAAAGAGAGGACCAAGATACTCCGAGACACCATAGTACAATGAGATGTTGAGTTTACAGTTCTTCGAGTTGTATGTATCGAGTCAGCGGTCAGGATTTCTAGTATTGAACAACAGTTAGATTCCTTGATGGGGCAGCAGGAGAAACATACTATTGCATTTCAAAGCAGTCCTCTTAAGGAGTACATAGACAGGGCTCGCAGTAGCTTGAGTCCACTTTTGCATAATGGCGGATGGTTTTTACAGGTTGGCTAGGATCGAGAAATTGACCAGCAGTATATGAGCATTCTAGTTGAAATTAGAAGGGCAGAATGTCAACTTGGTAGGATTATTCCTTGTTATGGTGCTTATGGACAAGGTACTTTTCGGGGGTTGGATTGGAGAGAGATTAAGAGTTGGTGTCCTATTGAGTGGTTGATTCTTGGGAAGACATTCCTAGCCAAGGGTATAGTCCCACAAGAGCCTTCAGATATTTGGGATGAAATATGCACAAGTTTGCACTGGGATCTAGGTGGAAGACGTTACGAGGGATGGATACGATGTTTACCGATGGCGTTACTTGGGATTCTACATGATGCTCCTTGTGTCAATACTACGCAGGGTAGCGGTGGATGCATTATGACCTCTGCAATTCTCAGATTGATTTGGGACCCTAGGATTACAATGAATGACAGTTTAGTATTGCTAGAGGATGCTTTCAGGAGTTCTCTGGTGATGGTACTGTACAGTGCAGTGTTTTGAGCAGAGGGTGCTACAGATCTCCTAGGATAATTTGGGATCCTGGGATTATCCCCGGATTCAGTTGATTGTTTGTCGATTTGCGTTGGCATTGCTTGAGGACAAGCAATCTTTGGCAAAGGAAGACTGTAATGTTCCGTTTTTATAAAAAGGGAATAACTGAGGACTAATAGCACTAGGAGTAGAAAGGTACATCAATTCAATATTATTAAGTCATCAGTGTAGTAAGAAGGCCATAAGAGTTCATATCATAAAGCATGCGGAGCATGCAGGCCTTATTTTAGTGTTAAAGTCAACATGACATTAGAATTGCATGCATGCAAAAGTGAAGCGTAAACCCTAAAAGTGACATGCAAACCCTAAAAGTACATGTTGTTCTATTTAAGAAGGGTTATTGGACCAACGAGAATATCTATTGTTATTGTTGATTGATTTTGGAGTTTCGAGCAGCAGCATGGCGTGCAGCCGCGACAATTGGGGTTGGAGACGGTGTCTTCAGCTAGCGAGGGTTCGACAGTGAGATATTTGCCCACGCGGTCGCTACAGTTGAGGTTGGAGACGGTGTCTTCAACTAGCAAGGGTTCGACAGTGAGATATCTGCCCTAGTCTCTTATTGGGATAGATCATCCATGTTTATCCATTGCATCCATCATATACTACATTATTCAGAGATCCAACACATTCCGAAGGGTTATTAGCAGATCCACGTTTTGCTGTCAGAAGTAGCAGGGAAAACACAGAAGGAATCGCTGGGACCATAGAACCCAGTCTTTCCTTCGCATGTCAGCTTTTTCTTTCTTAGCAGGCCTATCCTATGGTATGCAGTGATTATCATCCAAACAGATCAGTTGGGGGCGTGAGCAGCAGAACTACCAATCAATTCGCTAGGGAACTTAGAGGCATCCAAACCTTTGCATGTGCCAGTCCATCTCTCCGGCATCAGGAGACGGACAAGCTCAGAAAGTTTCAGCCCGAACGGACCTCTCCTCCTACAAAAACGTCACCTTTAGTCTGGAGGGTGCTTACGGTACTGCGGGGCAGTAACACCGGAGGAAAAGAGCATTATTAGACCATCCATCTGGATCCTTATGCATGCAGCTATCTCTGGAGTCATTATCAGCCAAAATATCAGTGGTAAGTGTTAATTTCTCTCTGGAAAACCCTAACCCTAACCCTAACTCAACTATATTTTAGGGCATTTTTGCATGGCGAGTTTGAATGCACAGTTATTTTGCAAATTTGTATGAGATTGAATGTGCAAGTCAGCACTATCATAGAACATTCGAGAATATCAGTATTTGGGATATTACAAGGACTCTGTAGCCCTTGTCCTCTAAGCCAAGAACAAATAAAAGATTCTTCTTTAAACCAGGAACATAAAGAATATCATCAATATGAAGAACCGTACCTGAGTCAAGTTGAAGTGAAGTTGAGCCAGCTCCTTCATTATTGTAAGTGAAGTCATCTCCAAGTTCCACATGTGTGGTGAACTTCTTCTTTCTGTAACCGATGAGAGCTCCACGGTTACTTGTCATGTGCCTGGAGGCACCACTATCCACCAACCAAGAAGTGACACAATCTGTGAAAGAACCAATAAGAGCATAAATCAAGTAGTACTCTCTTCTAGTCTCTTCATCCTTGTTAGCCTTGGTTTTCTTCTTCTTCATTTGCTTCTGCAGTAGAGGCTTGAAACCTACGCTTGGGTTTCTTCTTGTTTTGCCTGCAGTCTTTAGCAAAATGTCCAAACTTATGGCAATTATAACATTCGACTTTTGACATGTTAGAAAACTTACCCTGAGGCTTTTTTCCCTTCTCTTGGTGATGGAAAGGCTTCTTGAACTTCTTTGTCTTTGCTGCAAGTGCAAGGTTGTCTTCCTTGGTCACCTTGCCTGAGGTCCTTCCATCTTCTTCTATGCAATCATGCCAGAGCCTTTCAAAGGTTGGTTGATTCTCACGTCCACTGACAGATGCCATGAAGGTTTCCCAAGAGCTTGGGAGACCATCAACCACAGTTTGCACAAGGTCATCATCATCAACAGTAATACCAATGGCGATGAGTTGATCTCTTACCCGTGCAATCTTTGTGAAGAAAGAACCGACACTTTCATCCTTGTTCAACTTCAAAGTTCGTAGCCTCTTCTTCAAGACTCTCTTCTGACTGGGAGCCTTCTTCTCATACAGGTTTGCCAAAGCATCAAAGCATTCTTTAGCAGTCTTCAACGCTGTGATGTTGGGAATCACTGTCTCTTTAACAAATTCATAGATGATCCTTCTAGCCTTACCTTGCTTCCTCTTGTAAGCTAGCCTGCCAGCATTAGATGTTGGCTCTTCTATGACATTAAAAACAATGTCATCCAAGTCATTCTCTTCTAAAATGATTGTTAACCTGGGCTTCCAGGAGTTGTAGTTGGCTGAACCATAGAGCTTCTCTTCCAGTCCAAAAACATTGACAACCATCTTTGCAACTTAGTCAAATGTTAAGTCTGCAAAAGTTATCCCAAGGTCTAGGAAAATAACAACAGTGTCCCTTTAATGTGTTTTCACATGCTAAGCTCTGATACCATGTTGAATTTTAGCATTAGCATGAATACTTAAAAAAATTTGCAAACTAACTTTAAACAATTGATAAGTGCAGTAAAAATAACATTCATCACATCAACACAATGGACAGAAGAGTTTTTCACTGGAGAAACCATTAAAGGACAAAACTCCCAAAAAGCATTAGTAGCTCATCTCGTGAATGAGATGACTTAAATTCTTCAAAAAGTTCCACAAACCCCAACAGGGTTTTCCACAATGACAAAAGATAAAATTTCCAAATTACATACAACCTGCCTAATTAGGGGGCTTCTTCAGAAAATAGGGCTTTTCTCTCTCATGCCCAAAAATTACAGGCTGCTCGAAAAATCTCAGATTTGACTTTTTCCCTGTCAAACTGCCCGTTTGTACACCTGCCCGAAATTTCTGCTTTTTGCCCTATCTGCCTGTCCTTTCTCTTGCCCGGCTGTATGCTGCCCGACAGCTTGAGTGGCAGCTCTGCCCTGCCCGAAAGGGCTAGCAGCTTTGCTCGTAATCCTTATGGTTCAAGCCCAAGGGCCTATTGAAAGCTCGGCAGCCTTACGACTGCCACAGGACCCTTACGGGTCTGCCTTCGGGCTGCCTGGAGGGCCTGTTAGGCCACGGGAGCCCTCACGAGCTTGCCCACAGGCTACCCGAGGGTGCCGTAAGGGCCTTGGCCCTCCCGAGTATGCCTGCTAGAGGCTGCCTAGAGAGGGATGGACACTGCCCACGAAAGGAAGGAGGGTTTCCCACAAAAAAACTCGGCTGCCCGATCTGCCCGGAAAATGGAGAAGACTTCTCGAGAAGGATGAATGTTGAAGGTGGCTACTAAAGATGAGGGTTTTAAGAAACCCTTAAGATAGAATAGATAAGAACCTTAGCTTAGGGTTTAGTCTTCAATGGAGGATGAGGATGCCCTAGCTAAACTCATCCATGCTAGGGCACAATCATGAACTTTTCTTCTTCAACCTGTGAGATCTTCAGAATAGCAACTGTACCTGTGAGAGAAAGTGTGTAATAATGAAATGGCTTGATCTTCTTTTATATCCTTGAGCCACCTGTAAGTGGACCAAAATTAGAAAGAACAAAATAATATTATTTTATTCTTTTCTAATTTTCACTTCTACCTTTTTACCTTTCTGTAGTCTAAAAGGTCCTTTATGTATTTTTTACTTTTACCAAAAGTCCTTATAAAAGGTCCTTTATTTATTTTTGACTTTTACCAAAATTCCTTATGTATTTTTTACTTTTAGTGTGGTCCCTTTTCCTCTGGTCCAAAAGTCCATGTATTTTTTACTTTTTCTTTTAGCATTTTTCCAAGTGCCCTTGTGGTCATTACATGTGGTTTTTTAATTCCATTCAAAGTACATCATCATAAACCAAGAGAGTTACTAATGCTTTTGTCTCACACTCTGTGTGACACCAAGATTAGGTACTAGGTAATCTTAACCAAGAATAGCTAATCCTTGGAGAACACCCAAAGCCTATTGATCAAAGGTTAGAGTGTCACACATGCCTAGACCAAGTCTAGGGCTTATAGTGCCTTCTTGGTAACAGGCCAAGTGCCTCAGCCATAGGCTGCATAATTTGACCCTAATTTGACCCTAGGTCAAATACTTGGTAACATACCAAGCTCCTCCATTCTCCAAGAGAATGGCTACTCAGAACTAAGCTAAGTCTACTAGTACTAGACTGGTCCACATCGTGGTCCCGGACCAGATGTCTACCATTCAACAGAATGGTCACAACACTGGGTTGAGTCTACCCAAATGCAAAGCTGGGCCTATATCATTGTCAAGGACCAGATATCTACCATTCAACAGAATGGTCACTCAACACTAGGTTGAGTCTACACTGTGGTCCTGGACCAGGTGTCCCCATTCTCCTAAGAGAACGACTCTCGATGCTGCTCAGAAAAATCAACAGTAGCAACGTAGCCCCCTCACGATGGATGATTAACTAGTCAGACGCTAAGCTCTTTTCCAATCTCAATCCCAATCGCGAAATGGATGAATGAAGTCTCCAAGGGTTTACAGGAAGTTTGGGAGTTGTGGTGGGGCCCAAGTAAGCCTCTCGTGCTATCTAACCTTTTTTTAATGATTTTTGTTTGGTTTTTTAATTGTTAAGGGATTCAGTTCCCATTGGGGGAACTGTATCTTGAAATTCAGGATACGGTTCCTTCAATAGGAACCGATTCCATTTCTCCAAGTTAACGAATCTTTATTTGGGAATTGAATCCCTCTTCCTCCAAAATGGATCTTAAATCTGATTTGTATCCCCCAAATTTTTTTACCGAATCTTTGAGAATTAGAATTGGATCTCCGAATCAACGTTTTTGCACAGAATCCGATACTAATTCAGATCCTGGGAAGCCGAGTCCAGTAACACAACTTGTGGAGAGAATTGCTAGAAGTTGGAAGCGCTAGTTTCCGCAGCTGCACAGTGCCTTCTTTCAGAGTGGCTTTGATCCCATGTTAGAGTTTGCACTTTAATTCAATTATGTTATATCTTTAAACTGAAAGATAGACAAGCAAAACAATACACAAGAACACAAAGATTTTCCTCGGGGAAACCATAAAGGAGAAAACCCCGCAAATTTATTCTGAATAGTTTCGTCACTAAGTTTAATGTCAAATCAAGATAGAATACCCAGAGAAAAGATATCTTCAGGAACAGTTAGTGAGTGAGTGTGTCTAAATGAGGGAGGGCGCCTCCCTATTTATATTCTTCACGTGACTGACCTAAAACCTAAGTGGGTCTGACTTCCTAACCTAACAGCGTCGACGTGTCTCTTCGGAGACTCAAAATACATTTTACAATATTTTTCTCGGGACTATTGCCCCGTCTTACAATGGAAGTTTTACCTCGATATTTGGGCATGACCAAATACAATAATGACATCCCTAAACGGAGGAAAAACATCTTTGATGGAGGTACCATACAATACAATAATAATATACAATAGAATATCTTCTTGAGAAGTTCCAGTTTCAACAACAGCTAGTAGGAGGATTCTTCTACTATTTAACTTTATGCTTGGAATTGTTTCCAAGTTCTATATCAAGAATTTATGTAACATGTCGTGTGCTTAGAAGCACCACTATCTACTAACCAGCCACTTCTCCCTTTGAAATACAAATTCTTCATTTGATGCCTCCTTAGTTTTCTTATGTAATGGAGACTCATCCATGTCTGCTACATTTGCACGATGTTTTCTCTTTTTGTTCTCGTGTGCAATCTCTTGCATAGTGCCCCAACTGGTTACAGATGTAACATCTGATCTTGAACATATCCTTTTTGTTTTTTGATATTGATCTTCTATTGGTAGTAGTAGTAAATTTTCTAACTTTTCGTCTCCTTGCATGAGTTGCAAGTGCTTTATTTTCTTCATCATTCGTCTTTTAGCATTTTGGAGATCAACCTTGCTTCTTCCTGTCCATAGCCTATCAAATTGGGTAGCTTCTTCCTTGCACAAATGCCTTGAACAAACACATCCCAAGAAGATGGGAAGCCATATAATGTTGTCAACACAAGCTCTTTTCATCTATAGGATCTCCAATGGCAGCTAGTTGATCCTCAATCTGAGAAACCCTCTTAAAATGAGAGGATATTGATTTTGACTTGTCCATCATCGCATTCCTTAATTGATGTCTCATTAGTCTTGCTTTCATATAATCTTGTTAAGGATTCAAACACTTCCTTAGGAGTATTCAATTCTGACACACGAGGAATCAAACCAATCTATCGTCAACCCTTAGATTGGTTGTCATTTTGTCAACAGTGATAGAAATCCTAGCTGAGGGTAGGTCAAAATCGAAGTTTGCCAAAAGTGAGAGATGAATTCATAGATAGATGCCACTTCCTAGGGCGAGTTCAAGAATGATAAGATTGAACTAATCCTTGAACCTCGACTGAAATTAGATCAAAATTGAAAATTTCATCAAACTGAAAACTGCTTCCTTAGATAAGTGCGCCCTCCTTAGAGGATTTCCAAAATACTATTTTCAAGTCCAATTTATGGAGAGAAGTCTTCGGAACTAGAAGCCCTAATTTTTTACTTACAGTTGTTACGACTGTTGAAATGTCTTCTTTTAGCACGACTCTGATACCATGTTGATTTTTTCTTAGCAATTAGATGATATTAACTTTTTATTACATAAACAAGCATTGCATGCATATAAAGGATCACTGAAAGAACCACATTCACAGTTGACACAATTTTACCCTGGAAAACCCTCTGATGGGAAAAACCAAACAAACTTCTCTAGTTAAGATTCTTCAACAAGATACAATGTATAACCTAGTGGCCAACACTAGTTATAAAATAATACATGAAAGATTCCGAATAACCTTTGAGCCTGAAGAAGAGAGAGAGAAAGATAAAACCCCAAATTTGTCTTCACAATGCCTTCTTGAACTCCTAGCTAGTCTTCCTTGTATATGCGCACTTTCCTCTTGCTTGAGCGAAGTTGTGTTGCAAATGAGGCATATTCACTTCTATTTATACTAGAAAAGTCACTTTTCCATACTAGGCCGAATTGACCTAATTGGCTGGGTTAATTACACAACTTGGCCAACTTATCTTGGGCTTGTTATTATTCTTTCTTGTGAGATACCTTTCAAAGCTACTCAAAACATCAACATGCTCAACCTCTAGAGCTTCTTTCTCCTCATCCTTTGTCACTGGAATATGCTCATGAGACCTCCTGGATGCAAATACTTCCGCATGCTTTACATCTTTGCTTACCATTGTCTGAGACCTCCTGGATGCAAATACTTCCTCATACTTTACATCTTTGCTTACCATTGTCTCTCTCTGCTTTGGAATAAAGACCTTGTAGGTATTTGAAGTCTCACTCCAAGTTCATCCTCTTCTCTACTAGTATATGTATATAAAGTTATAAACTAGACAACCAAAGATGGGGAAATGACTCCTTGCAAAAACCCTTGAACTCATTGGAGGTATACTCATCCCCAGTGTTTGATCTCAAAACTTTGATTTTGATTTTCGAGTAGAGCTTTGAACTCTTGAAACATATTAAAGACCTCACTTTTGGTCTTTAGGAAGTAGATCCAATTTTTGCAAGAGAAGTCATTGATGAAGTAAACATAGTACATGATTTCTGTGATTGATGCTACTAACATCTACTAACATCTAAGTCATCGGGTTCGCCATTTTTTTGCCTTGAAAATCGAAAATCGACGAATTTTTAAGACAACCGAATTAATTCCATAAAGTTCGGCGAATTTCATCCTGATTTTGATTTTTTTGGTTTGGAAAATGTTAACCTGAATAAAAACGCCACAAATTCGGGAGATTTTTTAAAGATCGGAAAAAATAAAAATTTGAAAATCATGTTTTCCCTTTTGTGGCCTGCGGGCAACCCTAGAGCCTACCAAAAGAAAGTTCGCGAGAAAAACCTCCATCCATTCTCTAAACAATGTTCATTGCTGACTTCTCTATGTGTGCGAGTGAAGCACTGAGGTCGTCGATTCTCAGACTTCAGTCTGTCCGTGAAGTCCCCACCCATAAGTAGAATTCCACTCCAAAGGGCCGATGCTGGCATCTGACGAGTCATGACTGATGTTGTGAACTCAAAACTTGAGGGCAGAGTTGATTTGGTTAATAGTCGAATGGTATGTGTGGGAAATGTTGCGGCTACCTACAAGTGATATTTTTATATCGACCTCATATATCATAGATCTTAAGCTACTAATTTTGTAAAGCTAAATTATTTATATAATAATATAAATTTAGATATTATAAAATTATATAATATATATTTAATATTGTTATGAGAAAGGTATATTATATAATTAAAAATAAAATTTGGTTATATATATATATATATATTCCAATTTAATGCCGAATTTTATCAAAAAAAATTGTAAGATGAATTTTTTCCGAATTTCATTCACGTCGAATTCGAACACAAAGTCGAACCAAGTGACTTAGACTAATATTAGCAAACATACATTTGAATGCACTAGGTCTAGAATCTCCTTAGAATTGTGCTTGCTGCTTGGGAAAGTAACCTTGACAAGCTTACCAAGTTTGCACCCTCTACATATTCCCTATTGCTCAATGTTCAACTTTGGAAGACCGATGGTTCTCTCCCTCATAACTGGAACACAATATGATGCAGCTGCCCCATCTTCTTGTGCCATATTGCGTACAAGTTATCCATGTCATGAACTATAGCTCCAATAGCTTGACCCTTGACCCTGTGACCTATATAAGTTGGCTTGCCTAGACTTGATCACCTGAGCTAATTTTGAGCTAGACTCCTTTGGTTCGATAAGGACTTTTTAGCACTTGAACTCTATTGAAAATCCCTTACCTTCTCTCCACCTAAATTGAGAGAAAATTCTTCCCGAGACCTAGAACAAATAATACATCATCAAAGTTTAAAGAGTTACCTGATTGGAGTTGGAAAGGAGCGGTACCAACTCCTTCTATTGGATACTTGTAAGCATCACCAAGCTCAACCTTAACTCTTGAGATGCGCTCTTTTAGACTTGAAAATAACTTGGTTTGATGTCATATGCCTTTATGCTCCACTATCCACATGCCAAGCGTTCCTTAGAACCGTGTTGGTAGAAAGGCAAGATAACATTGAGAAATCCTTCTTGAACTTGGGAGGCAAGCTCGTTCATCTAAGGTTGCTACTTGACTTTGCTATAGCTTCTCTTTACCCTTCTTCTTTGGACATTGGGATGCATAATGGACATGCTTATGACATACGAAGCACTTGATTTTACTCTTGTCCTTCCTCCTTGCTTGGGAGGTTGGACTACCTTTGAAACCCTCTAGCTGTTGGTTCTGGTTCCTAGTAGTTGGTTATGGAAGTTGATCTCTGCTGCTATAAACTCTTGATATCCTCTCAATTAGATGCTTTGATACCAAGTTAAAATTCCAAACCTGAGGTGAGTGCTGTCCTTATGTTCTTAATCAAACAAGATTGTTATTTAATTGCAGAAATTCAATTCTTAACATATCAACAATCACACATAACTAGAAAGTAATAGCGGAAGCATAAACACACAGATACATCCAAAAAGCCCACTGCCTATTGCCTGTTGTTGTTTGTATGGCTATATGGATTGTTCACTGCTTTCTACGTATTTGTTGACCTCAGCTTCTCTCTATAGCTTTTGCTACTCATTGTTTGTATGGCTATATGGATAGTTTCATATGACTGTATGGATTGTTCACTGCTTTCTACCTATTTGTTGACCTCAGCTTCAGTCTATAGCTCTAGAGTCTAAAGCTACTCAATTGCTGAACTAAATCATCTCTCAACAAAACTTGTCTTTGAGTGTATGTATGTGTGTGTCTAAAATTTAAATCCTCTATCTTGACCTGCCATTATACTTGCACTGAAACCCTAATCTACCAAGAAACCCTAATGCCTCAGTGAGATGTACGGTTGAGATTAGTTTAAACCACTACTGTATAAAAGTAAACTTTATTAGACTCTAGCTAAAGTCAAGACTTTCACTTTATTTCTAAAGTGAAATACAAAATAGATTTATCTCAAACTACTTCTGGTACATTCACGTTGAACCCATGCGGAGCTGCATACTTCAACATAGTTCAACTAGTTTTCACCAATGGTATTGGGATTTTGGTTAGTTGTGCGTTAGCAAGTGATCAGTTTGAACACCCTTAGGTTAGGCACAAAAGCCTATACTGACAAGTTCAATAAGGATGTCATCCAGAAATGTGGGGAAGCATCTTTTGAGTTTCTTTGTGAGGCTTCCTTGGAAAAAATGTATCGACTTTTCACATATTCAGTGAGCACTCGACAATATCCTTGACAATGTGGACTATTGATTGGTGAATAATTAGTCAACATGGGGTGGCCTTGTAACTGAGTTGGCCTTGGAAAAAAAAGTATTGACTTTTCACATACTCAATGAACACTCGTCAATATCCTTGAGAATGTGGACTATTGATCGCTGAATAATTAGTCCAAATGAGGTGGCCTTGGAAAAAAAGTATCAACTTTTCACATACTCAATGAACACTAGTCAATGTCCTTGAGAATGGGGAGTATTGATTGGTCAACACCTAGTCAGCATGAGGTGGCCTTGTAATTAAGTTGGTTATTCATCTTTGGGCCATGCTTGTCCATACTTAAGTTGCAAAAATTCACTCTTCACCCTCACATGAGGGGTGATTTGGGCCATGCTTGTCCATACTTAAGTTGTAAAACTTCACTCTTCAGCCCCACATGAGGGGTGATTTGTGTTGGCATCGATGGGTCTTGAAAATGGATGTTGCAGGAACTTTGCCTTTTTAAAGTCTTCTAGACCGTCAATGGGGAGTATTGATTGGTCAACACTTAGTCAGCATGAGATGGCATTGTAATTAAGTTGGTTACACGTCTTTGGGCCATGCTTCTCCATACTTAAGTGGGAAAACTTCACTCTTCATGCCTACATGAGGGGTGATTTATGTTGGCATCGATGGGTCTTGAAAATGGATGTTGTAGGAACTCTGCCTTTTTAAAGTCTGCTAGACCGTCAATATCCTTGAGAATGGGGAGTATTGATTGGTCAATGACTCAATACTTTGTCAACATGAGGTGGCCTTGTAATTAAGTTGGTTACTCATCTCAGGGCCATGCTTGTCCATACTTAAGTTGCAAAACTTTACTCTTCGCCGCCACACGAGCAGTGATTTGTGTTGGCATCATGGGCCTTGAAAATGGATGTGGTAGGAACTCTGCCTCAACTGGATATATGCCATAGTCATGTAATACATTAATTTGAAATATAAAAGTTGTTTGTGTAATTGTATCCTGCCTCAACTGGATATATGCCATAGTCATGTAATACATTAACTTGAAATATAAAAGTTGTTTTTGTAATTGTATCCTGCCTCAACTGGATATATGCCATAGTGTACTTTTTGTTTCTATAACCACAATTGGATATAGCGTACTTTTTGATTTTTTATTACAAGAGATTAGCATGAGATAGCATAGCATACTTTTTTATTTTCTATTACGAGAGATTAGCATGACATGCTATGCTGCATGATATACAAACATTAGATACCGTTGACTAGACATGAATGACCTGATTATTTGAAGAATTGCAATGCAAATGATAGACAGGCAAAATGCAAATCTCAAGTTATTTAAATTGAGATAAAAAAATGGTTTTGTAGTTGTATCCGCCCTCAATCTGATTTATGCCATAGCGTACTCTTGATTTTATATAGCAAGAGACTAGTATGACTATGGCACGCTCTGCTGCATGAGATACCATTGAACATACGTGAATGGCATTATAATTTGAAGAAAATGTCAATAATTTGCAGAATTGCAATGCATATGATAAACATGAGATACCAGCGTTAGATACCATTGACCAGACCTGAACGACCTGATGATTTGAAGATTTGCAATGCACATGATAAACAGTCAAAAAGTGATTTTGTAATTGTATCCTTCCTCAACCTGATACATGCCGTAGCGTACTTTTGATTTTATATAGCAAGAGACTGGTATGACATGCTCTGCTGCATGAGATACCATTGAACAGACGTGAATGGCATTATAATTTGAAGAATGGCAATCTACATAATTTGCAGAATTGCAATGCATATGATAAACATGAGATACCAGCATTCGGAACCATTGACCAGACCTGAACGACCTGATGATTTGAATAATTGCAATGCACGTGATGAACAGTCAAGACTCAAAACACAAGTTATTTAAGATGAGATCAAAAAATTGTTATGTAATTATATCCTGCTTCAACTGGATATATGCCATGGCGTACTTTTGATTTCCTATAGAAAGAGATTAGTATCACATGCTCTGCTGCATATGATACCATTGAACAGACGTGCATCGCCTGATTATAATTTCAATGCATATGAAAAACAGCCAAATCACAAGTTATTTGAATTGAAATAAAAAAATGGTTGTGTAATTGTATCCTGCCTCAACTGTTTATAGGCGATATGTACTATTTGATTTTTTATAGCAAGAAATAAGTACGACATGCTCTGTTGCATGAGATACCATTGAACAGAAAATGAATGACCTGATAATTTTAAGAGTTGCAATGCACATGATATAACTACTCAAAACACGAGGTATAAATTCAAAGAGGTGCATGTTACTCTGCCAGGCATTGATTATTGTTGGATTTCCATTCAGGTACGTATTGACGGCGTTATATCTTTTGGCTATTCAATGCTATACAAAATTTGGCGAAAAGATATCTGTGAGACTTATTGAAAGCCAACATTATGATAGCAGAGAGGCTAAAGCAGACAGCTTAGTGTACAAGGTAATGAATCGGGTCAATTTCCTGGAAGTATCATAGTGCATCCAATTCCATGGGTATAATGAAGGGAAAACAGCTTACAGTATTAGTTTAACATGATTTGTTTCAGGTTTTTGGACTTTACTTCATGCAATCATATATAGGCTTGTTCTATATTGCAATTTTTCATCGAGACATTATAATTCTTCAACAAATTTTGATTCAGCGCCTGATTGTATCCATGGTAAGACTACGTCGCATTCTGCTCCTATGTCCTGAAACACCAATATACTACTGAGACTAATTCAAGTTTTTGATGGAATATATACTTTCAGGTGTTGAACAATCTATCAGAAAACCTTATTCCTTATGTTAAGTACCGCTATACCAAATACAATGCTCTCAAGTAAGCTACTTGCTCTTTAGCTGTATGAAAAAAGAGTTGTATTAGACAATGCAACCTTCAACAGTGTTTGAACACTACAATGTTTGCAGAACTTCACCCAAGCCTACCCTCTGCAGGGTACGGGTGGGGGTGATGTTGTGTAAACGTATGCTTCTATCGGTGAAGATAATGACAAAATCTAATACAATTATTAACATACAGAAGGAAACATGGTTGGAGAGCTTTAGGAGATAAATCAAAGCAGCACACGTTGAGAATAGAGAAAGAATACATGAAACCTTCATATACTGCCAGCATTGGATATGGAGTGGAGGATGGGCTTTTTGACGGTATGTAGTTTCTCGATACCTGTTTTGATTTGGTAGATAGGATAGATTTGAATTCTAGCAAAACCACATAGAAAAAGAATACGTGAGGCTTCATATACTGCCAGCATTGGAAATGGATCGTAGGATGGGTTCTCTGATGGTTCGCTGTTATCACTTAACTCGATGCCCGCTTTGATTTGGTTGATAGAATAGATTTGATCAGTAGATCAACCACATTAAATGTGTTAAATATATGCGGATAAAGATATGTCAAACCCCTTTTGAAGAAGATATAGACAAAAGAGTGGTGTGTAGTGGTTCCTTTGAAGTACTTTGCTAGTACTATGTTAGTGGACTGTACTTTTGGTACATTTTTGAGTAGCTGTTGCATGACAACTAGACAGTAGATTGCTTATTTGGACTGTTGCTATAGTCTTTTTGACTGGAACATGTTTCAAAACATAGTGGACTGTACTTGTGGTACATTTTTGAGTAGCTGTTGCATGACAACAAGACAATAGATTGCTTATTTGGACTGTTGCTATAGTCTTTTTTACTGGAACGGGTTGTAAAATGTATATTGGGAACTTGGATGGATTTTGGTCCTGGTAAGAGCTAGTTTAGTCTCATCCTGTTTTCAAAAGAAGATCTGCATATGTAATAACAATGTTCTTTGATTGTTTTTCAAAAGAAGATCTGAATATGTAATAGACAGTGTTATCTTTGATTCTTCCATGAATAACAAGTAACAGCTATTTTCTGAGTGCAAAAAAAACCCTTTGGTTATTTTATAGGACAAAACCCCTTTAGATAAAAGGTACCTGAAATATTGAACACATTTTATGGGCAAACATGGAGCTATCTTAATATAATACAGACTATTCTGAAGTCAATTTCTCTCTGGGTAGCCCTCTGATCAAGCAAAGACTTTGAGAATGGATAGATGTATTAATAGTTTTCATTGGAACTGTCCAGATTTTCTGGAGTTGGCGTTGCAGTTCGGGATGGTGACCATGTTTGCCTGTGCATTTCCTGTGATTTTTGCTTTTGCTGCTGTGGTAAGTAGCTTTTTCAAGTACTATTAATTGTGATTTGCAGAATTTGTAGAGTTAATTTTGCATCTCTCAAAATCCTAGTAAGAAATAAGGAGTGATTTCCCTGTTTTTGAACTTTCAACATTGCTATAAATACTAGATCCTTTTTTAATCTGGATCTATCAAGCATTGAGAAGGATCAAATTTTTTCAGGTGTAAATTTTTTTGATAAAAAATCTAAGGTTAAAATTTTTATATTTCAAAATTTGATCCATAAATTTGATAGCTTTTGGTGTTTGATATATCTGGATCTATGTTGGCTTAATTTTTTAGTTTTTGCTTAAAATTTAAAATTGAGTCAACATATGTTGTCCAAAAGTTTTTTATTTTTATTTTTGTTGTCATGTACAATATGTGACAACTGACAACATCTCCCCCATACTGGTCTGTAGAGCACCTCGCCACTCTCTGCTCTCAGTGCAACAAATTTTAACTGTGGTAAAACACTTGCTAACTTTGTTTTGCCCCATTACAGAATAATTTTATAGAGATTCGGACAGATTCATTTAAGTTATTACGTATGCTGCGGAGGCCAATCCCACGTGCTGCATCGACCATTGGAGCATGGCTAAACATATTTCAGGTGAACAGTATACATGCTTTCTTTTCTAATTCAAGGACTGCGTTCTTAGAAAATAGTATAAATTAGCTTTCGAGTAGCTTTCTTTTCTTTCCAAAAGCATCTTTACTTCTCACTATTTTTGACCAGCCTAAATTTTTGAAACAAAACTCAGTGGGATCCTGATATCTTTGATTTCACTAATGAATGAAGCCTCGTGGTGAAATAAAGGTAAATTTTGTTAAAGAACTTCTCCCGTTAGTGAAAGCTTATTAATTATATGGAAACTTACTTTGCAACAATTAGTTAAACTAACTTAAACTGCTTATCCTGTTGGATCTTCTAACTTTAGTAATCATTTAGAGGCAAAAACATTATATGATTATTACAATTCGCTGAAATTACCTCCATGTTTTATATGCCAATTGACCTAAAAGGAAAGCTCAATAATCTGGGAAAAATTGCATGATCACTTAGAGGCAAAAATATTAGTTCAATTCACTCGAATGACCTCCATTTTTATATGCCAATAAACCTAAAAGGACAGCTCAATAATCAGGGAAAAATAGCATCTCCTCGACTGAGTGAGAAGTACTTTCTTTAAAGTTCGATCGTAGAAAAATAGTATCTTCTCCACGGAGTGAGAAATACTTTCTTTAAAGTTTAATCGTAGAAAAATTGCATCTCCTCTACTGAATCAAAAGTTCTCTTTGAAATTTATGGATTTTTCCCAAGAAAAAATCCCTGGAAACTTCTCAGGGAAGGGAACGAGGAAGTTATTGTATTTCTTTCCAAGAAAAATTTTGCCTGAAATTCTAAGGAACTCTTTTGAGAAATGTTGCACGACTTGTACTCAGCAAAGATTCGGGTGGGAGTTGACTCGTCAACTCAGGAAAGACCCGGGACACAATCCGCAAGACTCAACAAATAGGAATAAAAAAGATGGTAAATTTAGGAAAAAATAAAGAAGTTAATGGCATTTCCAATCCATATAAGTTACAAAATCATTTAAAAACCATCTACAATGCAAACTTTTGAGGTTTCTAGAAAGCATCTAATGTTTTGCACATACAAGTCTTGAGAACACCATTTGCATTGCCAATTCTAAATTTGTTCCATCATTCCAGCCTTAAACATCATTGTATAATTTCAGAATTCAATAACTATATAACGATATAAATTAAATACTTATTAAATTAAAAACAAAACTTTTTTTTTAAATAAAAAAAAACACTTTTTTAGTTGCTACGAAATCTCCAAATTCCCCTCCAATATTCACACCACTATTCCTATTGAATGCCTTAGTGCCTGTTTACCCTGAATACACCACAACGCTTTCTTTATCACCCAATACACTGCGTCCTTACCTTCTAAACTTTTCAATTTATCACTTCATCCGTTTTTCCTTCTCTCATCTTCCTAAACGCAATAGCAGGATAATACGAGTGCTCAGAATCTTAAGAGTTACCTAAGGTTCTACAGCGGCCAACGATTTCCAGAAGCACCATGTTGTCACTAAACACGTCGCCCTTGTAAGGGATTTCCCAATTCAACTGCCGACGATTTTCAGAAGCACCATACCCCCACTGAACACGTTGCCCTTGTAAGGGATTCCCCGATTCAAAAGCTAGTCGAGCACCATCTATCCGGGTGCCCCTTTCACCCTTGTCACCACACGATTTTCAATACCTCTGTCCAAAGACCTTGCCAACCCAAAATCGGAGACTTTTGCCTTGAAATCCTCATCAAAGCAAATATTCTGAGGTTTGATGTCGAGATGGAGAATAGAGCGCCTGGAAGCCTTGGGTTATTTTTTGTGCTTGCCAAGTCTGTGTCGTTTTTGCATCGAGTCCATGTGAGTATGTCGAGTCATTGGCGAGTCTTTAGCGGTTACTCAGTTTGGAGGTTGACTCGTATAGACTCGTGAGTATTCGAGTCTGGGCCGAGTGGTGCTTCATTGCTTTTGAGCATCTGCGGATTGTACTTAGTGCAAATTTGGTCAAGGATAGTGTAAATTTGTTGGCACTGATTACGGTACCTAACACAGTAGGGACATTGAATTAAGTATGCAACAGAGGCAGAGCTTGGAGAATTGATCTTGAGACCTCCTACATGAAGTTCTAGGCACTCAACCCCACTAGTGCTTGGTGCAGTTGTTTATGGCGTTTGACCCAGCAGGGACATTGAATTAAGTACGCAACAGAGGCAGTTAGCCCAGAGAATTGATGTTGAGACCTCCTACATGAAGTTCAAGGAAGTCAAACCCACTAGAGCTAAGCCAAGGAGTTGGATCTATGGAGAAGTGTGATTGATTTTGTTGCCACCTAATTCACACCTCAGGTCACGTGGAAGAAATCTTCAAGCCACTGGGTGCGACCTTGGGGGGCAAGCAAGAGTCAAGTGCTCACTTGATCTTGACTCCTTTGTCTAGGCTCTCTCCTAGCAAAGCCAAGGTAGGTGGTCCCTATTAAAATAATCTAAGGCTGTTAATCTATTAAAGAAAAACAATTAATTTAGGAGATATGATAATACTAATACTGAAACTAAGATAATCTGCAAATAATTTAAATCACATGTATATGAAATAACATTCCATTCAACACATTGATTAACTTAAATACCAATAATAAACAATGGAAGATAGACCAGTGCTGATGGAGTGCTTGCTTGAGATATGATAATACTAATACTGAAACTAAGATAATCTGCAAATAATTTAAATCACATGTATATGAAATAACATACCATTCAACACATTGATTAACTTAAATACCAATAATAAACAATGGAAGATAGACCAGTGATGATGGAGTGCTTGCGTGTAAGGGGTTGCTAGTGATGTCTCGAGAAGTATTGGTGTTGTCTCAGTTGGTCAGTTTTAAGATTATTAAGTGAGTTGATTAAGGAGTGGGTGGATTGTTGGTTTGGCCCACTAAGACTCAACTCTTCGAACTGAGCATCAAAGGAACTTCACCAAGTGTCCAACAAGGCTAGGCATAACCTGCTTGGAGTAGCCCCCTGACTCTGTGGTATCCGTTCTTTGTGACTCCCGAGTTCTTAAAGATTAGTTTTAGGTGGATTGTCCTATTAAAATAGTCGTTTCAATCCCTTTCTTGTTGTCTCACCATTCCAGTCAATGGACTGCAGTGTTCGCAAGAGCATACAGGGATTGAAATCTTCGTTGATTTTAAAAGATTAAATTAAATGTGAGTTGTTTAAATCACAATTCTAATACTCTCTTTTCCAAGAACATGGTTGGATTTGTTCATTTTAATGCAAGAAAGAAAAAAATTGAAAAAAGACGCAAACTCACCCCTGGGGGATGAGGTGCGGGAACTTGGCTCCCTGCTTGCTTCTCTTTTTTACAATGATTACAACAAGAAATACTTGTGTTCCTTTGTAGAATAGTGCAAATCGGAGACTCTTGTGTTCCTTTGTAGAATAGTGCAAATCGGAGAAATTTCGCCAGAATGTCTCTCTACCTATTTCGTCAGAATGTCTCTCTACCTGATAGTCAATGACTACAAACCAGCCAACGTTGTTTATGGCGCTTGACCCAGCAGGGACATTGAATTAAGTACGCAACAGAGGCAGTTAACCCAGAGAATTGATGTTGAGACCTCCTACATGAAGTTCAAGGCAGTCAAACCCACTAGAGCTAAGCCAAGGAGTTGGATCTATGGAGAAGTGTGATTAATTTTGTTGCCGCCTAATTCGCACCTCAGGTCACGTGGAAGAAATCTTCAAGCCACTGGGTGCGACCTTGGGGGGCAAGCAAGAGTCAAGTGCTCACTTGATCTTGACTCCTTTGTCTAGGCTCTCTCCTAGCAAAGCCAAGGCAGGTGGTCCCTATTAAAATAATCTAAGGTTGTTAATCTATTAAAGAAAAACAATTAATCTAGGAGATATGATAATACTAATACTGAAACTAAGATAATCTGCAAATAATTTAAATCACATGTATATGAAATAACATTCCATTCAACACATTGATTAACTTAAATACCAATAATAAACAATGGAAGATAGACCAGTGCTGATGGAGTGCTTGCTTGAGATATGATAATACTAATACTGAAACTAAGATAATCTGCAAATAATTTAAATCACATGTATATGAAATAACATACCATTCAAGACATTGATTAACTTAAATACCAATAATAAACAATGGAAGATAGACCAGCGATGATGGAGTGCTTGCGTGTAAGGGGTTGCTAGTGATGTCTCGAGAAGTATTGGTGTTGTCTCAGTTGGTCAGTTTTAAGATTATTAAGTGAGTTGATTAAGGAGTGGGTGGATTGTTGGTTTGGCCCACTAAGACTCAACTCTTCGAACTGAGCATCAAAGGAACTTCACCAAGTGTCCAACAAGGCGAGGCATAACCTGCTTGGAGTAGCCCCCTGACTCTGTGGTATCCGTTCTTTGTGACTCCCGAGTTCTTAGAGATTAGTTTTAGGTGGATTGTCCTATTAAAATAGTCGTTTCAATCCCTTTCTGGTTGTCTCACCATTCCAGCCAATGGACTGCAGTGTTTGCAAGAGCATACAGGGATTGAAATCTTCATTGATTTTAAAAGATTAAATTAAATGTGAGTTGTTTAAATCACAATTCTGATACTCTCTTTTCCAAGAACATGGTTGGATTTGTTCATTTTAATGCAAGAAAGAAATAAATTGAAAAATTGAAAAAAGACGCAAACTCACCCTTGGGGGATGAAGTGCGAGAACTTGGCTCCCTGCTTGCTTCTCTTTTTTACAATGATTACAACAAGAAATACTTGTGTTCCTTTGTAGAATAGTGCAAATCGGAGACTCTTGTGTTCCTTTGTAGAATAGTGCAAATCGGAGAAATTTCGCCAGAATGTCTCTCTACCTATTTCGTCAGAATGTCTCTCTACCTGATAGTCAATGACTACAAACCAGCCAACAAAGTTATGCTAAAAATGATGGATTAACCAATTAAAACATAAAAAAATTAGCATAAAAATTTTAGGTACTTTCGAATATAAATTTTGCAACTTTTGACAAGTACTTGCTTGAGTTTAGATCTATAAAATAGCATCACCACCTTGCGTTGTCACAAATATAGTAGTTCCAGTTGCCTGAGATGATAAGCTTGACCCGCTTATCCAAGGATTCCAGAAGCAAGTGGTGGGTGCCCGGGGAAGCGCAAGCCCATGCGCGCAATACCTCTCCGTTAAAGTCTGTGAGTCGGTATGTTATGTAAAGTAAGGTGAAACAACCTTAAAAATAACTAGCATTAGTCCATTGTAACCCTGGATGGTTTATTTTATGGAGCAAAAAATAGTTGACTTGTTGAATTTCACCGTGACTTTTGGATGTACATATGAGAGTCAAGGTTATCATACTCATGAATTACCCAAATGTCTTTTTAGTCTGGTGTTGCGCCAGCTGACCAATGAAATTTTACTGTGACTTTGGATGTAGCTCTGACTCATCAGAGTCAAGGTTATCATACACATGAATGAAGCCAAAAGGTAAAAGAAGCCAGGAAGGAAGGAAAATGGGCAATAATTAGAAATAGGAAAGCTGTTATTCGAGATAGAAACCAAAAAGATAGTAATAAATAGCAATTCAACATGCTCTGGATTCTTTCTTGGAACTGTAGGGGCTTTCCATGGAACAAAGGCCCCAAGCTAAGTTGGATCTCTAAAGAAGTTGATATTATTTTGTTAGTTGAAACTTGGGATCACGCAGAATCTAAGGTCCCTAAC